>JAHHFK020003889.1:0-81089 GCA_024533555.2 Aedes koreicus | reverse complement strand
ATGAGCAACTTTTAGCACGTGTTTCAAAATGCAACTCGAGCTGATAACGGCCGTGAGAAAGTAGGAGCTTCCCTATCTGCCATGCTCTAGTTTAAGAATTTCAAACTTTCACCTATTGGAAAGGGGGAACTTTCAGAATAAAGTTAAATAACCTCTGATCCAACCATCAGCATCCCGTGGGCTTCGAAGGAGCTAATCTTTTCAAGGTCTGCAACTTCTTCTTTCCAAACGTCAATCGCTAGACACTGAAGCCGCACGCTTCTCGGTTTCGTCAGCCACTCTCGGTACAGCTTCCTGGTGCGTGTTTTGGCAACCGAGTTTTGTTTGTCGTTCCGGTTTGGTGCCTTTCTGACCTTGTAGACGTGGAGGCCGGGATGTTTCATCGTTTTTTCGACAAATCAGATGGAAACCTTCGCCTTCTTGGCCACATCTTGGATCGAAAGATTCGGTCAAAGTTTGAACAGATTCAACACCTTCCTTCCACCTTCCACCTTCCACCGGATTAGCTGTCTTCGGTTTTCAGCCGTTGCCCGACCGCCTCTGGGTCGTCTGGGTCTCCTTGAATGACTTCACCACCCGCGACACCTTCGAATGATGGAATCCCAGGTGTTTTCTGCTCCACCAGTCGGATTTTCCATGACGGCGCACATAAATTTTTGGCAGATCTGCTCTTGTTTCGATGCCATCTCGATAACCACTTGAAATTTGGCCAACGTGAACACTCATTATACTCTTAGCTAGTTTCAGTCAAAATTTCATCAATTGTACAGAAAAGGACGAAGAACATTTCCATCGGAAGGTAAGAAGTCGGTCACTGAACAACCTACGGCGTCCGGAACAAAAGGTACGAAGGGGAAGACAGAAGCAAATGATGATGGGATAAAGGGACTTCCAGCCCTCTCCCATTTTGATTCGATTGGAAGACCTAATTCGTGGCCAGAATCAACGTCAGCCGGTTCCCAATGTTCCCGCTAACCAAGAGGATGATCTGTTGGTGCGACTGACGCGCGAGGAGCAAAGGGCATTGACAGATTTTCGTACGGGTCGTATGCGAAACGGGCCGGGCAGGAACCGGTAGGGCTCTTCCAAGCGCAAATTTCTGCTCGACAATCAGTTTCGAAACAGTTGCCGGTGTGTAGGATTGAGGCTGAGCTCTGGCCAATATTTATCAGCAGCTATGAGTAAACTACTCAAGCGTGCGCCTTCTCCATCCTAGACTACCGCCCCGCCCCGGGGGCGCTCCCTCCCCCCCCTCCCCCCCCACCTTCCGCCCCCCCACACAACCCCCCCTCTCCCCCCCCCACAAAATAAAAACCAGCCGCACAGCCCCCACGAGGGGGCACCCCCGGCCGGCAGGAAACGGCCAGCGGTTTTTTACGGGGGTCCCCACCGAATTCGTGTCCTCCAAAAACTTGCGGCTTCTCCAACCTAGACAATTTGATGCGACTGCAGGACAGCCTGAAATGGGATGCACACGAGGCCGTGAGGAATCGGCTAATAGTCCCTTGACGCGGTTCCCGACGTAATTCGTGACCTCCAGAACTTGTTTGGAGAAGCTGCTGAAGACGTTGCTGTTGAAAGTACGCCAGGCTAAACCACAGAGAACTGCCCGATTGGAAAAGTTTATTCACTTTGGTGTAACGGTCAAACAGCTCTGTGATCACTTATAGAAGCCGCAAGACTCATGGACCACAGGAATAACCCTATGTTGGTACAAGAGCTCGCTGACAAACCAAACAACAAGTGAAATTGGGTCCGCTTTAAGCGTGACAAAGTTGATATTCCGTTCGGGATCGTTACCGAGTTCATGAACGGTATCGTCTCAGATGTTTCCAAGGTCAGTGAGTTCTCCGCTATCGATCTCAACGATCGCAACGAACGTTCCGGAAAAGCGAAGCCGAACAAAAAGGAGTATGTCCACAACTCCTCATCCAGCAGTGCGGAAAACCCGAGTGCAAACAGCGAGAAGCCGTGTTGGGTGTGTAGAAATACCGACCATCAAATCTGGTTCTGCGATGATTTTCGAAGGCTCAACATCGTCGAACGCCTAAAAGTGATAGAGAAGTGTAAGTTGTGAGAGCTATGCCTCAGCAACCACGGGAAGAATCGTTCCAAGATACACTGTAACGTGACAGGCTGCCAAGGAAGTCACCATCCACTCCTACACCTTACTGAAGAAGCAGTTCAGATTATGGACCCGAGTAACACACCTTCATGCTCATATGTCTGATTAAGCTTCTTTGTAACCAAATCTATTCATGTAAAAGTATTTTCAACTATTATAAATTTTTTGTGTTCCTTGGGGAGGTCCAGTGCAACGCTCGCAACCGTATGAATCGCTCCGTAGTCTTAAGAATGCTGCAGGTTACGCGGCACTTTGGGAATCGAAGGCTGGACATTCTAGCTTTCTTCCAGGTCTTCCATCACCCTTGTAGAGGATTCCGTCCGTCGTGAATAAGCGGAAGGTTACCGGGATCGGCAAGCCGCTAGTTGTCACGTAGACAGGAAACACGAAGCGTTTCGAGAATAGTTCCAGGAAAGTGGACGTCATGGTGTATGCTAGGGGTTCCGCCGGGAAGTTTCCGCTGCGAGACGCACTCACAGTCGGGTAGCTCATTCTGCCGAAACAGGAGATGAAGTTTCGCGAGATCAAATAGCGCTATCCTCACTACAGGGTCTGCCGGTCGAAGATTACGGCAAAGAAGAGCCGAAGATGATGATCGGATAGGAAAACATGCACGTGTTTGCTCCGCTCGGGTCCAGGGTCGGTCAACCAGGTGAACCAATCGAAGTTCGGTCGAAGCTAGGCTGGACTGTCTATGGGCCGGAGAAATGGCGTTCGTCTACAAGTTCGCTCGTGAACTTCCACGTTGTAGGTACAGCAGTCAACCAGGAGTTGCACTAACGTTTACATTAAACAAAATGGACTATTTTCGGATGCTGATAAAAAAAAGCCAAGACAGATAATTGCTCTTGATAAATTTCTCATGAGAGGTAATTATTTAAGCTTACTTGCAAAAACATTCTACGCCCTTGCGAGCGGCCTTCCGGCAGTTAACCGGAACATTAGCCATGGCGGACGAAAACATGCGTGTAGGCATGTTTTTAAGTTCTTTCTTCGTTTTATTTTTCAGTTCCTCCTCCGTTTTCGCGACAAAATTATTGGAGTAGATCTTACGCTTCAGGTTGGCCCAGAAATTCTCGATGGGACTTGCGGGACGTTGGGCGGGTACGTCACTTAGGTGCCACTTCGATATTCAGCCGCTCCATCTCCTCCAACGATCGCTTCGAGTAGTGGGCCGACGCCAGATCCGGAACACCGCGTCTTTGTCCTTATGGTATTTTTTGATGAACGACGCAACTTCCGGCAGGCATTTCGTACTATAAATTTCCCTGTTCACTGTCAGTCCGGAGCGAAAGAAGAGCAGCTTTGACATCCCCTTCTCGCTGATTGTCAGCCACAGCAGCACCTTCTTGGGGAACTTGGTGTGTAGAATGAACTTCACCTCGGAGCTCACTTCCTTTGTGGGGGAAGTAAAATACGAAGCGCCGTGCCAGTGGTTGCCATCCAGGGTGAGATAGGTCTCGTCGTCCATCACCACCGCCACGTCGCGATTCACTGGGAAAATAGAGTTGACCATCTTATTCAGCCGCTGCCGCTGCGTCATTGCCTGCAGCTCCGAAACCAGTGGACACGATTTCCGCTTCCTGACATGTATGTTCATGTTTGCCAGATACTTTTTCACTGTTTGGCCGGTTGAATCGACCTTCCGGCCAAGCGCACTCAGCGATGTAGCCACTTTTCCCTCGGTCTTCCTCTTCAGCATCCTTTGGAGCTTCTTATCGCTCAGAGTCGTTGGCCGTCCGGAACCGGGCTTCCTTTCGATGCTCTGATTGTTGTTTTATAGTGCCAAGATGTTGTAGATGCCGGAACGGGCGTATCCGGCGTCCACAAAGTGCCGCACGATGTCCGTTTTTGACGCGGCGCGGTGCCGTTCTTTGAACGCGCACCCTTCTGAACGGAGTTGCTTCACTGTTTTTGCCATCACGGTTAGTGTCCGACTGATAGAGCTGTCAAATTTTGTCTGCGGACTCATGGGTTACTATGATTGATGCTGCATGGGTAGTTTCGTCAGTGCGAGTCAGTACGGGAAAAATCGGCAATTTTTTTAAATGCAAACGTTATATGTTTTGCAGCCAGTACGTGTTGGGCGAGACGTCGGCGGGAGCCCCGGAGACCGCTGAAGATTACCGAGCGCGTGAAATATTCAAAGTAACCACGGTCCGGGTAGGTGACCACTTTGAAACGGAACTACTATTTCGTCAAGATGAGGTGGGTTTTCTTGATAGTTATACCATGGCCATAAAGCAGATGGAAGCTTTGAAGCGGAAACTGGCAAAAAAACAAAACGATGAGCTGCGAATGGTATCTTCCATTCTACGTGGCTGTGAACTCAAAGAAAGGTAAAGTACGCTGGGTGTGCAGCAGCGACTGTAAACAGAATCTCTTTGAACAGCATGCTGCCTTCAGGACCAGCCCTTTTGACATCCCTGATAGCAGGACTTCAGCGCTTACGTGAAAGGCCCGTTGGATTTGGAGGCAGTCTGAAGGAAATATTCCATCAATTCTTGTTTAGAGTGAGGGACAAACAAGCGTAGCGGTTCGTATTCCGATTTAGTCGAAGTTAAGCTCCCCAAGTATACGCGATGGACGTCGGGGCCTTTGGAGCAACCTGTCCTTCGTGTTTAGCAGAATTCATTAAAAATCTGAACGCTGAGCAGTTCGTCGAAGAATACTACGAAGTAGCACGAGCGATTGTCGAGAGCCATTGTTGACGATTATTTTGACAGCATTGACACAACGGAAGAGGCTGTTGGACTGGCGAAGGAGGAAATTGGTCCATCGCGGATGTTTCGTTATGCGAGATTGCGTATCCAACTTGGAGGAGTTCCTACGGCAAATGAGCGAACATAGAGGTGAAGATGCAGTTCATTTCCACAAAGCCAAGGATACCGGGAATGAGCGCGTCCTCGGCATTATGTGGGAGCCGACCGAAGATGCGTTTTCCTTCTCCACGACTCAGTCAGTTACGTCATGTTGATGTTCAACCCTCTAGCCTCTAGGACTTTTATCTCCATTCACAGTGCTGGGAAAGACCTTAACGCTGTCATAATGACGGAAGGGTGGGTGGCTCAGCCGAACACCCGTGACCACGAGGGCATTGACAACGGCACAACGGGGGTCGGCGACGAGGCGACGGTGACGAACGAAGAACTCATTGCGATAGCAAAGCCGCTAAAGGTGAACAAAGCGCCAGGACCGGATGGTATTCCGAACCTGGCCATCAAGACGGCTGTCTTGCTGGCTCCCGAAATGTTCAGGGTGGTGATGCAAAGGTGTCTGAACGAGGGCGTCTTCCCGGACGCCTGGAAAATTCAGACCTCAGTGTTGTTACCAAAGACAGTGAAGCCACCAGGGGATCCATTGGCATATAGACCTATATGTCTGTTGGATACAGCAGGTAAGGTGCTCGAGAGGGTAATCCTCAACAGACTGACAAAGTACACATAGGGTACAGGCGGTCTGTCAAACAACCAGTTTGGCATCCGTAAAGGGAAGTCGACGGTGGATGCCATTCTGTCCGTCAATAAGACGGCCGAAGTTGCAATCCAGCGCAAGAGGCGAGGAGTCCGGTACTGTGCAGTGGTCACCCTAGACGTGAGAAATGCGTTCAATAGCGCCAGTTGTGTGGCTATCGCTGACTCGCTCCAACGCCTTCAGGTCCCTGGGTACCTGTACAAGGTTCTGGGAATTTATTTCCAGAATCGCGTACTGGTATACAATACAGAGGTAGGCCAGAAACGTGTCCAGATCACCGCAGGCGTCCCACAAGGTTCGATCCTGGGTCCGGTGCTATGGAACACGATGTACGATGAGGTACTACGGCTAGAGTTCTCGAATGGGATGAAGATAGTCGGGTTCGTAGACGACTTCACCCTGGAGATATGTGGTGAATCCATCGAAGAGGTTGAGCTAACGGCCTCCCACTCCATTGGCATTGTGGAGAGATAGATGAGTTCCAAGAAGCTGGAGCTAGCCCACCATAAGACTGAGGTCACGGTTGTTAACAATCGAAAATCGGAGCAAAATGCGACGATCAGTGCAGGTAACTGCACAATCGAATTGAAGAGGTCTTTGATGTATCTTGGGGTCATGATCGACGATAAGCTGTCCTTTATCAGCCACGTCGATTACGCTTGCAAGAAAGCCTCTATGGCTATATCGGCATTATCCCGCATGATGTCGAATAGCTCGGCGGTGCAAGGGAGTAAGCGTAAACTCCTGGCCAGTGTCGCCCTGTCCATACTTAGGTACGGCGGGCCGGCATGGATCACCGCCTTGAGTACCAAGAGCTATCTGAATAAGCTAGAGAATACGCACAGGCTTATGTGCCTAAGAGTGATTAGTGCATACCGAACGGTATCACGCGACGCGGTCTGCGTCCTAGCGGGGATGATGCCAATAGGCATGGTCATAAAAGAGGATGTAGAGTGCTTCGAACAACGTGGAACAAGAAATATTTGAAAGACCGCTAGAGCCGCATCTATGGTTATGTGGCAAAGGGAATGGAATAACTCCTCCAAAGGTCGGTGGTCCCACCGACTAATCCCGGAACTCTCCGGGTGGGTTGGTAGGCGACACGGTGAAGTGAACTTCCACTTAACGCAGATTTTGTCAGGCCACGGCAGTTTCAGACAATATCTGCACAAATATGGGCATGCACAGTCCTCCGCATGCACCGAGTGCGCGGGAGTAGAGGAAATTGCGGAACCTGTGTTCTTCACATGCCCTCGCTTCAACGGCGCGAGATCCCTCAGGTGTCTGGTTGCAGATATTCCATCCCGTTTAAAAAAAAAGACCTGTGGAGAACAGGTTGTGGATGGGCCAAAAAAATAGACGACGAATGCGTTTCAACCTGGATGCGATGAATCAACTTGCTTCCTTCGATTGCAGAAATCAGGACTCCGTGATGCTATTTTGGGAAAGCACAATCCCATGAAGTGCAAAATCTGCAACTTCACATCTTTACTGACGCCGGTGTGCAGGTGTACGGCTCCGTGGCGTATTTTCGTGCCATCGTTGACGGTGCTGGTGATGAGTCGCAGCAAGGTTACTCCGCTGAAACAATTCAGCACCCGAAGACCAGAGCTTCGAGCGGCAGTTTTGGGTGAAGGCTGGTGGATAACGTAGAGAAAAACCACTTTTCTTGCAGGCAGTGTTGTCCTGGATCAGATCGGATCATCGATGGTACAAGCAGTTGGTCGGTTTTTGGATTGGTGAGATCCTCAGCCTCACGAAGTTGTCAGTTATCGAGATAGGCGGGTGACCAGAGAAAGAGCAGCAGGCGCTTCTGGAGGCATTCTCTTTTATATATTTGGCCGTTGGTGCTGGTCATTATTTACGGCTTGCTGAATATGCCGCACCCACTACTACTTCTTGGCAAATTTGTCAACCTTCTTCTTCTGGAATTACGATGCATTTAAGCTGCACCAACCACTCGTGGTACAGTTTCCTGGCGCGGGATATGGCCACCGTATTCTGTTTTTCGGTTCGGTTAGGCGCCTTCCATACCTTAGACATGAAGTCCGGCCCGCTTCATTGTCTGCTGGACGAACCAGATGGAAGAATTAACCTTCGGCCACGTCCCGAATCGAATGATTCGAATTGCGCTTGAAGTAATCCCTCACCTTCCTTGCGTTCACGGGGTCGATTGTCTTCGCTTCTTTTCCGCTGCGTTTGGGTCTCCTTGATCGATTTTACCATACGAGACACGGCCGAATTGTCGATTCCCAACTGTTTTGCGATCCACCTGTGGGACTGGCCTGGATATTCCACGACCGCGCCCATAATTTTTCGTCGAAGTACTTCCTGCTTGGAAGTCATCTCGATAACCACTTAAAAGATTGTGACGAATGTTAACATTACACTCTAAACTAGTTTTACCCAAAATTTAATCAATTGTTACCAATGCAATAAAAAGTTATACACAAAAGAAAGTGTTGCATTTTTTTCGAGAACAATCTTTAGGGGACAAACTGAGCTACTCAGCAAATTAGATTTTTGACCAAAATAGTATGAGCTTTGACAAATAATATGTTAACCGTTCATATATAAATTTCATTATTCCTATATTCATCGTTCGCCAAACCAAGCGATTTGAGTTAGTGTCACTGATTGATTTCCTCTCGTTATAATGTTTATCTACGCTTAGTAACAGATACAATCAATTCTCTCAGGCGCTATTCCAAATATTTACCCAAATTAATTACTATTCCATACTATTACGTAAGTCTACTTCAATTAACAAGTCATCTTCAAGATATAAACTGAAAATAAAAAAAATGAAAATAAGAAAAATGTTCTCGAGTGACTTTCTTCCTCACAGATTTGTTGAAAGTTCCAGTTTACTTTCATAACTTGATGACTTTTTTCAGCTGTAGCTAACAAATTGAATTCGAGGTTCTGTCTTATCGGGGAAATGGTAATTTGGGGTTATGTCAAACAGTCGTTGTGCCATTTACTGAGAGGCTTCAACTCGCTACTAATCATAGCAAATAAAATTGCAGAATACAAAATGCTACTTTGCCACAGACTTATGATTCCCTCAGATATTTCCAACTAACCACAATCATCCTTCCCCTTAACCGTGATAGAATAAAATAGAGCAAATTATTCACGTTGCACATGCTGCTGAAGCGCATAAATAACTCCGGATAAAAATTATGTTCGTACATAAAAGCCCTTGAACGCCGCGCACCGCTTGCCTGCCCTGTTCCAGAGCGCTTCTCATGACCTCAGTCAACCAAACATTCTGGCCACTGCTGCCGCATTCCGCCTCAGCTGTGCTGCCACTGTTGTATCACGTTTCCTTTGTGGCCATGGTAAAAATAGGCCAAATAAATATTGTATGTCCTTCCGCACCTCGCAGCACACCGGGAAGAGCTTTCATGGCAGGCGGGAACTTTTGTGATGCACTCACTGTGAAATCGGACGCCTTCTCGTGTGCCTCCGTATTTATCTCGAAGCTCGCGTTTGTTAGAAGGTGCCAGCTTCCAACAGGCTTTATCTTCCGAAGAGAACAAAATATCGGGTCTGCATTGCTTTGTGCAACAAAATACAAAATGTGTGTCACCATTGCCTGTCGGGGATATTCCGGTGCAAGAAAGTTCGGTTTTCCATGACACGATGAGAATCTTTTCAGCCACACCAATGTCTTGATCCGGAGGGCATGAATTATAACAGAATGCTTTTAACGTGATTTAGTGTATTCACGAGCTTATCTTAGCCCAGTTATTCCCGTTCAATTTCACTGATACGAACAGTACACATGCATGGGTATGGGTAAATTGAAAAAGTAAACACTCAGAGCCACCCACGATGATTGTGATAATTAAACAATTGATCTTTTGGCTGATCGGTGTGTGTACCTTCTAATGGAAGCTGATGTCGTAACTCAATTGGATTGAAATCGTAGTGGAAGCGACGACAGCGACGTACAAATGTCAATTCGCTAATTTGATCAATTTTTCAATTCATCCCGTTGTTGACTGTGACCGATAGTATTTCTACTCATCGATATCATTCCCCATATGTCCAGCATTCATTTCACTTATGTCGTCTTCTCTCTCTTTTTCGCAGATTCATTGCATTGTTGCGGGTAAGAATCGGATAAAACCGCATGGACGCCTTTTCAACGAAACGTAAGCAGCGTTACACAACCGGTGAATTCAACTCGCCAGCCCTATATTCTAAACAAACCCAGAGGAAGCGGAACGTACTCTCGAAGCAAGAGGTAAGTGCTTGTATTTTGGAAAACTTATTTAAAATGATAGACTTTGTTAAATATTGCTTTGAACTTAGAACAGGACACTGTGCCTTGTACAAAATTTCTCAAGTTACACAATATTCAATAAGTGCAATACTTATTGAAGTAATATGATCATAGTTTTTCAAACGATATGGAGCGAATCTCGAATTTAACGGATACCTGTTCATCTGGTTTCTGTTATCCTATATATGTCACTAACTCAGCGATAATCGAGAAATAACTGATGACAACATCGCGATCAACTTGTTCTTAAGCAATTGAGAACTTTTTCGTCACTTTATTGTGATATAACTGTTCGAAACTAACTTCATAGCCGTCATGATTTCATTAGTTTAGCTGACAGATTTTTTGCACGATCTTAAAATGTCTACATCTGACTAAATTCGATCGACATCTATTGTAATACACCCAGTGTGTCAAATATTCACTTTTCGTACCTTAAAACATAAGATAACTTTGACGAGTAAGAAACCCGTTATTACCGTTGCAATAATGATATGTTGTAACTTGAATGTATCGCAACAAAACACGAAGGAAACAACAAAATTTTGCATCGATGATGGGAAAGAGACAAGTTGCTTGAGAAAATTTTGTGATTCGCACACATGTGGCAACGACCTTGTTTTCATGTAATAGCGACAAAAAAACGTTTTGTCATTATTGCAACACATTTTTTTTATAAATTATTTATTTGTACAGGCTCAATCGAATCAACTTTACAGAGCCAAGTTTTCATATTTATATACATCAGTTATCTTAAAACTAAAGTTAGAAGGATAGAACCGATTACTCGCGGCCGTCTCGAGCTTAATAGGAATAACAATTTTAAGGATGGGAAGATGGGCGGGAATTTTAAGTATGGTTTTCATAACACATTTATTTCAAATTCTACACTGTCAAAAAACTTATAACTATACAATATTTGGTTTTCTTTTTACTTGAACATTTTTGAGAAAGAAAAAAAAGGATTGCTTTCGCTCATCCTAACCCGGTTTAAATGAACGTTCAAAGAATGATTGGACATGAGGCGAAACATGACACGAATGAAGTCTCGACCCACATCCATCCCCCTAAACCAAGATTTCTTCGACACCTTTGGGATGATAGAATGTTTCCATCGCCCCAAATCTCCTTTACTCCATTTATACTGCCAGCTGACGAGTGACTGTTGGCGAAAAATAGTAAAAAAATCATTGAAGGCGATTTGTCGATCATAAATATCGCCTTCCATAGCGCCCACCTTTGCAAGCGAGTCCGCTTTCTCATTACCCTGAATTGAACAATGAGATGGGACCCATACAAAGGTTATGATAAAATAACGCGAAGATAAAGCACTTAGAAGCTCCTGTATTTTCATGAGAAAATACGAGGCGTGCTTTACCGGCCTCAAAGAGCGAATAGCCTCTATAGAACTGAGACTATCCGTGAAAATGAAATACTGATCCGGTGTTAGTGAGGCAACAATTTCTAGCGTAAAGTGTATTGCCGCTAATTCAGCGACATATACGGAACAAGGAGCTTGAAGTTTACGTTTGGCGCTATAAATTTCATGAAATATACCAAAGCCTGTCGGCTCCTCTATCAGTGAAGAACGATTTAGTGGAATCAACGTGGCCAAACTTTGCAGCAAATATCACAGGAGCGATCATAGGACGATGATGCTCTGGGATTCCATGAAGCTCCTGCTCCATGGATAAATCAAAAACAACCGAACTGCCGAGGTCGACGAAGCAAACACGATTGGAAATATTCGGAGAAGGGCTGACATCCTGTGTTATGTACAAATCGTACAAAGTCATGAAGCGAGTTTGAAGATTCAACTCAAGGAGCTTCTCAAAATTTTTGATTACCTGAGGGTTCATGACTTCACACCTGGTGAGGAGCCGGAGAGACAATTCTGTAAACCGATCCGAGAGTGGCAACATGCCAGCCAGCACTTCAAGACTCATGGTATGAGTCGAATGCATGCAACCTAACGCGATACGAAGACACTGATACTGAATACGTTCCAGTTTAATGATGTGCGACCGAGCCGCTGACTGAAAACAAAAACTACCGTATTCCATAACCGACAAAATCGTTGTCCGGTACAACGTTAGAAGATCTTGCGGATGTGCTCCCCACCAGGTCCCGGTAATTGTGCAGAGAAAGTTGATCCTTTGCTGGCATTTTCGCTTCAGATACTCAATGTGGGATCTCCAGGTGCACTTTGAATCCAACCAGACCCCAAGATATTTAAATGACATAGAATGAGTTATCGGCTTACCCCAAATTTGAAGCTTCGGTTGTGCTGGGCTATGCTTCCTAGAAAAAACTACCAACTCAGTTTTCTCCGTAGAGAATTCGATACCTAGCTCGAGAGCCCAAGTAGAAAAATTGTCTAAGGTATCCTGTAAGGGTCCTTGCAGATCGACCCCATTGGGCCCCGTGACAGACACTACGCCGTCATCTGCAAGTTGTCTCAACGTACAGTTGTCAGTTAGACAACCGTCAATGGCTTTGACATAAAGGGCGATACGGTCAAAATTTGGTCAATATCAACTTGACGTATTTCTTTCAATTTTGCATTTAAAAAACCTGAACACCCCTCATTTTGAAGGTGTGTGTATGTAGAATGTTGCTCCTATTTTGATTTTGGAATTCACTCTTCAGTTGTCAAAATGCCGTCCAAGCAAGAAGAGCAGCGTATCAAAATTTTGCTCGCGCATCGCGAAAATCCGAGCTGCTCGCACGCAAAGTTGGCAAAATCGCTAAAAGTTGCCAAATCAACCGTTACAAATGTAATTAAAGTGTTTGGGGAACGTTTTTCGACAGCCAGGAAGTCTGGATCGGGGGGAAATCGAAAACCGGAAGCCGCTGAGACGACAAAGAGAGTTGCCGGTAGTTTCAAGCGAAACCCTAACCTATCTCTCCGAGATGCCGCAAATAAGCTGGGTGTATCGTCTACAACCGTGCATCGAGCCAAAAAACGAGCCGGACTATCGACTTACAAGAAGGTAGTGACTCCAAATCGCGATGATAAACAAAATACGACGGCCAAAGCGCGATCCCGGAGGCTGTACACGACGATGCAGACGAAGTTTGACTGCGTGGTAATGGACGACGAAACCTACGTCAAAGCCGACTACAAGCAGCTTCCGGGACAGGAGTTTTATACGGCAAAAGGAAGGGAAAAGGTAGCAGATATTTTCAAGCACACGAAACTGTCAAAGTTCGCAAAGAAATATCTGGTTTGGCAAGCCATCTGTACCTGTGGCTTAAAAAGCAGCATTTTCATAGCTTCCGGGACTGTCAACCTAGAAATTTACGTGAAAGAGTGTTTGAATAAACGTCTGCTGCCTTTCCTAAAGAAACACGGTTGTTCCGTACTGTTTTGGCCGGATTTGGCATCTTGCCATTACGGTAAAAAGGCCATGAAGTGGTACGCCGCCAACAACGTGCAGGTGGTTCCCAAGGACAAGAAACCCCCGAACACGCCAGAGCTCCGCCCAATTGAGAAATACTGGGCTATTGTCAAGCGGAACCTAAAGAAGACCAAAAAAACTGCTAAGGACGAGCAGCAGTTCAAGGCAAACTGGCTTTCTGCGGCGAAGAAGGTGGACAAGGTGGCTGTACAAAATCTAATGGCAGGGGTCAGGCGTAAGGCCCGGCAATTCGGATTTGGAAAAGCGGAAGCCTAACTGAATATTTTTCCTGAATTTTATACTAATTGAACTTGAAAAAGAAATTTAATTTGATTTTTTAAATAAACGATTTCACCGATTTACACGCGTTTTCCCTTGACCAAATTTTGACCGTATCACCCTTTACCACTACAAAAAAGGGGGGAAACAAAATCCACCCCCGGGCCGCCGGCACAACAAAATCAAAAAGCTAGAGAGTTTCCATGAAAAAAGCCCATATGTTTTTTTGACAGCAAATTGTACAAACAATTATTCATTAATGGAGAAAAGCCACAAGTTTATCTGAAAGAACTTCAACAGATACTGAATCAAAAGCCCCATTGATATCCAAAAGAACAGAAGCCATTTGCTCTTTTTTAGCAAAGGCTAGCTGAATATCTGTGGAAAGCAACGCGAGACATTCGTTCGTTCCCTTACCCCTACGGAAACCATATTGAGTATCTGAAAGCAGGTTGTTCGTCTCAACCCATTTGTCCAGACGGAAGAGGATCATTTTCTCCAACAACTTTCGAATACAAGATAACATCGCGATGGGTCGATAGGAGTTGTGGTCAGACGCGGGTTTACCAGGTTTTTGAATGGCTATAACTCTCACCCGTCTCCAATCATCCGGTACAATGTTTAGTTCCAGAAACTGATTAAACAAGTTCAACATGCGCCTCTTAGCGACGTCTGGGAGGTTTTTAAGCAAGTTGAACTTGATCCTATCAGCCCCTGGAACCGTATTGCCACACGAAAGGAGTGCGAGAGATAGTTCTACCATTGAAAAGGGTTGGCTGATCTCATCTATCGGATTTTCGGTTTCGCGAGGAATGATTCGTGCCGGCACAGAATCAGGGCAAACTTTTCGCGCAAACTTGAGGATCCATTGGTCCAAGTACTCTTCGCTCTCGTTGTTCGTAGTTCGGTTACGCAATCTTCGCGCCGTGTTCCAAAGAGTACTCATCGACGTCCCGCGCGATAGCCCGTCCACGAATCTTCGCCAGTATCCGCGTTTCTTGGCCTTGATGAGGCTCTTAAGTTCGCGTTCGAGAGCCATGTATACTTCGAAGTGCTCAGGTGTTCCACGTCTACGAAAAACTTTAAACGCGTCGGACTTTTTACGGTAAACCTCGGTGCATTGCTGATCCCACCATGGAGAAGGAGGTTTCCTGTGAAATGATGTTCCTGGAACAGGTCGAGTTTGAGCTTGAAGCGCGCTGTCTAAGATCAGATCAGGAAGTTATATTCTTCCAGCGGAGGAATCCCTTCTACCGTCGTTACGGCTTCATCTTTTGCTGCCCTAAACCTTGTCCAATCGATGTGACGGGTAAGATCATACGCGACGTTGACAGATTCCGACGGATTGAACCCGGTGGCAATCGAAATTTTTATTGGCAAGTGATCACTACCGTAGGGATCTTGAATCACATTCCATGTGCAATCCAACGATAATGAATTCGAACAAAGTGTGAGGTCTAATCTACTGCCAACTGAGGATGGACCAGCCAAACGTGTTACATCTCCATTGTTAAGAACTGTCATATTGAAGTTGTCACAGAGATCATATATCAAGGAAGACCGGTTGTCATCGTACAGTTCTCCCCAGCCTGTACTGTGAGAGTTAAAATCTCCCATGATCAACCGTGGAGCTGGAAGGACCGAACAAATATCTGAAAGTTGTTTTCGGTTTATTGAGGCTCTAGGAGGAATATAAACGGAAGCAATGCAAAGGCTTTTATTTTTAATAACAGCCTGACATGCGACAACTTCAATACCTGGAATTGAAGGAAAATTCACTCTATAGAAGGAGTGGCACTTTTTGATCCCCAAAAGTACTCCTCCTCCACGTGAATCCTCACGATCAAGACGAAAAAAAAAAAAAAAAAAAAGAAAAATACCGAGAGAGAGAGAGATATACCACAAAAAAAAAAAACAACACACACAACATAGAGCAACAAAAAAAAAAAAAATAAAAAAATAAAAAAAAAAAACACACACCCCCCCCCCACCACAGAGAAAAACCCCCCCCCCACCTCAAAAAAAAAACAACCCAAAGAAAAAAAAGATAGCAGCGAGGGGCCCCTATTTTTTTTTTTTTTCAAAAAAGTGTTCACTGTGGGAAGCATTGTATTGCAACACATTACCGATAGCAACATTAGCTGTGTTGTTTAATTTACTAATTCCCTGATAAAAAAATTACCTTAAACAAACGATATCACAAATCCTCCAACCATTTCTTTAATGGTTTGGATGATACCCCAAATAGGTCGTTAAGAAAAATGACCATACGAAATTTATTAGGGTTGCCTTTGATGAGTGAATTTGATGAGTTGCGCTGTCAGTTTTTGTATCGTATAGTTCAACCGTGACACATGATTCATGAGTGTGCTACACAATTTTTGTTGCACATATTTTTGAGGGTGTGCGTGTATTGAAACAAATTCATTGCTTTCGTGCACACTCATACATGATAGTGGGAACTAAAAACAAAATCAAAATAAACTAAATTTGAAATCAACTTGGAGTAAATTTCTTGGTGACCTTGTTCCAATCATATTTGAGTTTATTATTATTATTTTTTATTTCTTAGTTCTATAGAACATTAAAAATTTCAAATGTAGCAAAAACATATTTTCATGAGTTGATATTCCCGCATACTTAAAGGCGATTACGATAAACCACGTGTGTAACGATGAGTGAAAACAAAAATTGCGACAAGTGCGATGAAGCGATTACTGGCATAGAATTTGTCACATGCCGAGGATACTGCGATGGCATGTTCCATATGACATGTTCAAATGTGTCACGGGCACTTTTAGGCTATTTCACGCCGCATCGCAAAAACTGTTTTGGATGTGCGATCAATGTGCCGAGCTATTTGAAAATTCACATCTCCGCTCTATTACTAAGGCGGCTGATGAAAAATCTCCGTTGGTGTCTCTCACTGAGGCAATCAGTAGCTTACATACGGAGATAAAGCTGTTGTCGCATAAGCCCGCACCGTGTATGCAATCACCAGTGATCAGGCAATGGCCCCAAGTCGGACAAACTCGTGCTGCCAAACGACCTCGTGGACCTGATTTAGAACAAAAGGCGTTCGAATGTCAATCTGGTTCCAAGCATGTTGACCAGAATGCAGTGTCCGTTTCAATCACCGCTCAACCAGTGAATAAATTTTGGCTCTATTTGTCTCGAATACGTCCTGATGTCACCAACGAGGAAATTTTGGCATTGATTCGAGCAAACCTTGATTTGACCCAGGACCCAGAGGTTATCAAACTGGTGGCCAAAGGAAGGGATACAAGCAACATGAGCTTCATCTCCTTCAAAATTGGTTTGGACCCTTCCCTGAAGACAATCGCGCTTGACCCTTCGACTTGGCCGGAAGGCATAATGTTCCGTGAGTTTGAGGAATATTCAACTCAAAAATTTCGGAAGCCCTCCGCTATATTTCTGACGCCTACAACGGGTACTCCACCGGCAGTTGTAATGCAGCGTTAATTAATTGCAAAGGAAAACGATTTGATGCTACACGATATGACATTCAACCCCCTGTTTTTACACCGGGACGCACCGAATTTAGTGTAATGGAAGCTCTCGATCCCCCCCATCGTAGTCGAGCCATTCCAGCCAGCGACCTGCAGCCGTCCCGGCCCTACGTGTGGGTGTGGGGAGAGGGCCTTCCAAAACGCTACTGCAGGCAAGTACGACTTTCCTCTTAGCCCGACAAGACCTGATTCGCTCTCCAATTCCAGCATATTTCTACCGTTTTTGGACGCACCTTTACACGCATGGTTTTTAAGTCAAACACCGGGATGCACGGAACTCAGTCTTATGGAAGCCCTCGAGCCCCCCATCGTAGTCGAGCCAATCCCGCCAGCGACTTACAGCCGTCCCGGCCCTACGTGTGGGTGTGGGGAAAAGGTCTTCCAAAACGCGACTACAGGCAAGTACGACTTTCCTACTAGCCCGACAAGACCTGATCTGCTCTCCGATTCCAGCTTATTTCAAGGATGTTTGAAAACAGCACCTCAAGAAACAACTTGTGTTAGCCGAATGCTGGGACGCACCGAGAATAGTATTGTGGAAGCCCTCGATCCCCTCACCGTAGTCGAGCCATTCCCGCCAGCGATCTGCAGCCGTCCCGGGCCTACGTGTGGGAGTGGGGAGAGGGTCTTCCAAAACGCTTCTTCATGCAAGTACGACTCCATTATTTGCCCAGCCAGACCTGATACGCCCTTCGATTCCAGTCACTCTGATTGCACGCCTGCTTTGCTTCACGGACTACTGGCTTATTACCAGAATGTTCGTGGTCTCCGAACGAAAATAGACGACTTTTTCTTAGCTGCCATCGAGTCCAACTTCGACGTGATAATTCTAACTGAAACCTGGCTCAATGATCAAATTCATTCCGCTCAACTATTTGGAGATCAGTTCACAGTTTTTCGGAATGATCGTAATCGCATAAATAGCAAAAAATCTCGTGGTGGTGGCGTCTTGATAGCAGTTTCTAAAAGACTTCACAGTTGCTTGGATCCCACTCCTATTAACCATTCGCTCGAACAGTTATGGGTCCAGATAACAACTCCACAAAGGAAGTTAAGTATCGGCGCCATGTACTTACCTCCCGATAGGAAATCTGATTTAAGCAGCATTGAGAACCATATCAGTTCGATTGGCGCTGTGTTATCCCGTTTAGATCACAACGACTACGCCTTACTATTTGGCGATTACAACCAGTCTGGGTTGGTTTGGAATGTTCCCATGATTGATCATCCCACAATTGACGTTCTTCGTTCGCATATGCCACCCGTCTGCTGTGCTTTGATGGATGGATTTAGCCTTCATAATTTAGCGCAAATAAATTCAACGTTAAATCGTAACTCGAGACTGCTTGATCTTGTGTTGGCAAATGAAGCTGCCGTAATGGAATGTGCTGTTGTCGAAGCCTCCGAACCGTTAATTAACCTCGACGCCGATCATCCTGAGCTGGAGATTACTATCAATCTATCAGTACCTATAACCTTCGATAACATCGTTGATCCACATGGCCTGAATTTCCGTAGAACTGATTTCGCTGCTATGAGCCAATCTATGTCCCAAGTCAATTGGCAGTTCCTTGACTCGTGTTCCACTATCGATGAAGCGGTAGATTTTTTTGACGAGGTTGTGTCTCGGGCTAAATCAGATTTTGTTCCGCTGAGGAGACCTGCTCGTAAACCTCCTTGGTCTAATGCTCATTTACGGTACCTAAAACGTGTGAGATCGAAGGCTCTTCGCAAGTACTGCAAAACCCGAAATCAATTCACCAAGCGAATTTTCTCGACAGCTAGTACCCATTACCGAATGTACAATCGTCTTCTTTACAAGAATTATTCAAAACGAATCCAATCTAACCTTCGGCGCAACCCAAAGTTGTTCTGGTCATTTGTGAACACAAAAAGGAATGTTAATGGGCTACCGGTTGAAATTCATCTCGGGACAGAATCGCCAGCACACCAGTGGACAAATGTGATCTACTTTCTGAGCACTTCAAAAGTGTATTCAATAACACCATGCCAGCATTGGAGCAAGTTAGCGAAGCACTCAGAGATACTCCCAGAGACGCGTTCGACTTCAATATTCCTGCGATTACATTGGACCTCGTTGAATCAGCAATCCGGAAGCTGAAACTCTCAAACGTGGCTGGACCAGACGGAATTCCTTCATGTGTACTAATGAATTGCACTGCAGTGTTTACGATTCCTCTTTTGAAGATTTTCAATATCTCCTTACGCCAGGGAATATATCCAACACGTTGGAAATCTTCGTTCATGTTCCCGATTTTCAAGAAAGGAGATAAACAAAATGCCGAAAATTATCGAGGAATCACATCGCTCTGTGCCTGCTCAAAAGTCTTCGAGATCATCGTCAACGACTTGTTGTTTGCTAGTTGCAGACACTACATCTCTCCTGAACAACATGGATTTCACCCCAGAAGATCGATTTCAGCCAACCTTGCACCTTTTGTTTCCTCGTGTCTCCGGAATATGGAAGCTGGATCTCAAGTCGACGTTGTTTACACGGATCTCAAGGCTGCTTTTGACCGGGTCGACCATACTATACTTTTGGCAAAGTTAGACAAACTTGGTGTGTCAAGTAACTTAGTTCGCTGGTTTAAATCTTACCTAACGGACAGGATACTCTGTGCGAAGATCAGCTCAGCTCAATCGAGCTACTTTACTAATATGTCGGGCGTACCTCAAGCAGCAACTTGGGACCACTGCTGTTCTCAATTTTCATCAACGAGGTTGGACTGATACTTCCACCTAACTGCAGGTCGTTCTATGCAAACGATGTGAAAATTTATGTGGTTGTGCGATGCTTCACTGATTGTTTAAGACTACAGCACTTGATCAGTAGCTTTGAAGAGTGGTGTTCCAGGAATTTCCTCACTCTGAGTGTTAACAAATGCTTCATTATCACATTCCATCGAAAATTGAACCCAATTGCATTTGATTACATGATAAATAATCAACCTCTGCAGAAAGTTGATACTGTTCGTGACCTTGGAATCACCCTTGACTCCGGTTTGACATTTAGACAACACTACACGGATATGATTACCAAAGCCAACAGACAGCTCGGTTTCATGTTTAAGATCTCCGACGAGTTTCGTGATCCCACCAAAGTCTACGCTCCATACAAAATTTCAAAAAATTGTATGGAGAAAAGTCTACGAGGGGGAGGGGGGTTTCAGATTTTCAAAAATAAGTCTACGTGGTTTATGAACCGGCCCTTATTGATGACGACCGTTTCCGTTATTTTTACGACATTTACCCTTATAGTTGACAACTATAAACTATAAAAGTTTTAACAATATGTCAAATGGTAAAAGGCCAAATAACAATATGCTGAATAGGCGGTTAAGTTAGGTTACTATGAAAAAATGGCAATTTTCGCGAACAAAATTTTTGCTGTACTCTATGCCAAAGAGTTGGTATATAATCCAGTCCGAGTGCAGACAATAAAAAACCTTTCAATGACAATATAGCATACATTAACAATATGTGTTAATGTAGAGGTTGTATGGTGAAAATGAGATTAAACTATTCCATAACAATAACATAAAATGTGATAACATATCTTACATTCTAAGACTATATAGCAAATTGTTTTTCGTTATGCGGGTTGTTTCGTTTGGATTAAACATTATTTTTCAAAGCTGCAGCTACATGAAGTACGAAGAATAAAAAATTACGGAATAAACGGAATTTGTCCCTCTATACATAACCTCTTAGTTAATTTTGATTAGTATTTATAAAAATTTTAAGATATTGCTACATATATAAAATATATATGGTTATCTATAATAAATAAATTTTTGATACATAATATATAAAATAACTCATAATAATAATATTGACTAAATTTATTTTATTATTTTGTTATACACTGAAGTTTTATTTTACGCGGTTTTTTTACGCGGTTTTTTTTTACGCGGTCCGCGTAAATGTTATGCGAATATTAAATTGAGGTAAGACAATACCAAAATAGTACCTCTCAGGTATTTCCAGGTATCCAAAATAACAAGTTTTGTTATTCGAGAGACATTTTGCTTGTACCCGAGCAGGAGACAACAACATATGAATACCTAAGTTTGATCTTGATAACTGGCCTTGGTATTAAAGAGCTCAGATTAAGAGGTAAAATACCTAAGAATTGCAAGCAAAATATCTCTCGAATAACAAAACTTGTTATTTTGGATACCTGGGAATACCTGAGAGGTGCTATTTTGGTATTATCTTACCTCAATTTAGTATTCGTATAAAATTGTGGGAATAATTTTATGGTATTATCCTCAGGTATTTTACCTCTTAATCTGAGCTCTTAAATACCAAGGCCAGTTATCGAGATCAAAATTAGGTATTCACATGTTGTTGTCTCCTGCTCCCCGAGCAGAACACAAAAGCATATGAATACTTAATTTTGATCTTGATAACTGGATAACTTGGGTAAGTATCTGGTCACCTTAGAGGTATAATTTTGGTATTGTCTTACCTCAATTCGGTATTCGCATGACATTGTGGGAACAATTTGATGGTATTATCCTCAGGTATTTTACCTCTTAATCTAAGCTCATAAATACCAAGGCCAGTTATCAAGTTATTCGCTTCTGCTCGGGTCGGGATGCGACCCTTTGCATCACTACACTTAGGCACAGTTCTAGTTTTAGAAACCTTCAGCATAGCTCAAACTAACCTCTTGCCCTCTTCCCTACTTTTCCGACAGGTATTCCGCATGCTAGCCCCCCAACTGGACCCATTATCTCGGCGTAGTAATCGCCGTAATCTCGAAGAATGGATATTGTTAGAGTCTCCAATAATACCAATACCAACGATGGTGCCGGTGGTGTCAGCCAGCAACCGCTGCACTCGCACCAGCACCCGTACCAGCAGACCGCAGCTGGGCAACATTCTAAAATCCAAGGACAATAACAGCAATACCAGAAATGGCTTGAATCAGCAACAATCAACGAACTCCTGTACATCGACACCGAAGCAATCGCCCAGCGGAAGTCAGTTGGCTCCGGCCGGTTCCGTCGTGTCCTCGTCCGGTGGTTCGTTCGGCGGGTCTGACGGGCTCCACCAAGCGTCCAGTGATTCGGGAAATAGCTCCTGCGTCAGTGGAAGCACTGCTGCGGATGATCCAGAGACAAAGAATTCTAGTTTCGAAAGTGGTACCGACAGTGGTGAAGCCCAGGTTACAGAAGTGATTGCCGGTTGTGGCGAAGAAGACGAAGAAGATATCGATGGGGGAGACGCCAGTGGTGATGGTGAAAAGGAATCACTTTTGAAGGGGAACATTTATGTGAATAGAATTTTCGAGCGTGAAGATGAAGGCATTGAGTGCGATAGGCTGAAGAAATTAGCGGCACTAGATGTGCGGGGTAGTTCGACGGAAACGGATGAAAATGCAGAGGATGTGAAACCGCTGTTGAAAGTGGGTGTGGATAACGAGAAGCGTAAACCGAAAAGTATTGTGAAAAGTCCTTCCAATTTGAGTTTTGGCAAGGAATTGAATGGTGGTGTTCAGAAGCAACGGCTTAATTTACAGTTTCAGTTGCCGGTCGAAACCGTGATCGACGATCGACCGGTGCATCACGTGCAGTTTAGCAAACAGGAGAATGGCTACTGTTGTCGTGGCGCCGAGCAGGATCTTGGCAACGGTGGAAATAATAATAACAACAACAACAACAACAACAACAACATTAACACCAGTAAGCAGCAGACTTGCTCCAGTCCGGTGGGCAGCATATTGTCCCAAGAGTCTGGTTCTGACTCCAGCACGTCTACCTCGTCGAATGAGAACAGCTCGCTTGGTGGATACGCAGAAGCGAGGCCACCGGACGGTGGCTGGGGCTGGGTTGTGTGTTTTGCCTCGTTTATGGTGAATTTGATTGCTGATGGAGTGACGTTTAGCTTCGGCGTGCTCTACGTGGAACTGCTGAACTATTTCGGCGAAGGCAAAGGTGAGTACGTGCTTAGAGGCACAAATGTGGAAGGGATGATTTATTCGGTTGATACACTCTTCGGTTCAAGGATGGCTGCCCTAAAGGATGGTTTATTTCCCACTTTAGGTCGACATTGGAATAGTCTCCAGAACAGTTTTTCTGATTATGTCAGGTCAATTTAAGGTCATTTTATTTTAATAATGTGTGAATTTTCTACTCACGCCGCTCAGTCGGTAAAGGCGCTGAAACTTCCGTAAAGGAAAATGTCTTGACACCCTGGGCAAATATTGTTCTGGTGACAAAATCATATTGGCTTTATATAAAGGGTGGACTATTACTTCGGCAGCGGATCCATTTCCGTTAATCATCGCATTTAATACCCCCCTTATTACTATATAATTATCCGATATAACATTATACACCTAGTTTTCACTGGAAATAATGTGCAGGGCATTTTATATTAAGATACTCTATATCACGTAATATAGGTTGTAGTGCGAACGGGGTATTAAACCAACGACTTGATTTTTATATAAATTATGAAATCAAGAAATTCATAAATTAAAAAATTTAGAAATTTTAAAATTAACCAACATAAGTATTCAGATATTGAAAAATTCATAAATTCAGAAATTCAAAAATTCAGATATATAAAACAAATTTAAATTTAGACTCTTAATTTCCAGACATTCGATTTAGAAATTGAGAAATTCAAAAAATTGAAGAAATTCAGAAATTTAGAAATTTTGGTAGCTTGAAATTAAGAAATCCTGAAGTACAGAAATTCGTAAATTCAGAACTTCAGATATTAAGATTCAATTTTTTTTAAATTAAAAATTCAGAAAGTTAGAATTGTAGATATAAAAAAATTTGATTATATAAAAAATAAGAAATTAAGAAATTTACTGTTTTATATTTCTAACGAGAGAAGAAGATATATTAAGAAATTAAGAAGTTTACAAATTTAGAAATCTAGAAACTACGATGTTTTGAAACCTAAGACGTTCAGAAGTTAAGAAATTAACAAAATAAGAAATTTAGAAACTAATAAATTTGTAAATTGAGAAATTAATAAATTTAGAGATTTAGAAATTAATAAATTCATAAATGTAAAAACAGTGACAATTAAGAAACAGAATTCTGACATTCGATTTAGAAATATAGAAATTTAAAAAATTAGAAAGCGAGAAATTCAGAAATTTAGAAATTCTTGAAGTCTGAAATTTACAAATTTAGAAGTACAGCAATTCGGAAATTCAGAACCTCAGAAATTTAGAAATTCAGATATTGTGAAATTCCGAAAATTTTTATTATAGAATTTCAGAAATTAGAAGATTAGATCTAATAAATCTCTTAAGAGAGAAGAAGATAAATGGAGAAATCAAGAAATTTAGAAATTATGAAGTTTTGAAACTTAGGAAATTCAGAAATTCAGGAATTCGGAGAGGAAATTAGAAACTAAGGGAATTAGGAAATTAAGAAATTAGAAAATTGAGAAATTTGAAAATAAAAAAATTAGGAAATGAGGACATTAGGAAATTATGAAATTAGGAAACTAGGAAGTAAGGAAATTAGGAATAAGAAAACTTAGAAACTATGAAATATGGAAATTAGGAAATCAAAAGATTAGGAAATTAGGGAATAAGGACTCTAGGAAATAAAGAAACTCTGTTAATTTGGAAGTTAGGGAACTATGAAATTAGGGAATAAGAAAATTAGGAAACTATGAAATTAGGAATTTTGGAAATCAGGAAATAAGGAAATTTGCATATTAGGAAGTTAGGAAACTACGACACTATGAAATTAGGAAATTAGGAAATCAGAAAATACGGAAATTATGAGATTTGGAAATTAAGAAAAGTGGAAATTAGGGAATTAGGAAATTAAGAAATTAGGAAACTTGGAAACTATGAATCTAGAAGATTTGGAAATAAGCAAATTAGAACATTTGTTAGTAAGGAAATAAGGAAATAAGAAAATTAGGACATAAGAAAGTAAGGAAACTATGATATCTGGAAATTGGAAAATTAGGAAATTTGGAAATTCGAAAATTCGGAAAATCGTAAATTCGTCAATTTTGAAACTAGGAAAAAAAGGAAATAAGAAGATTAGGAGAAAATTAGGAAAGTAGGAAATTAAGAAATTAAAAAATTAGGAATTTTGGAATTTTTTTAATTAAAAAAGGATATTAGGAAATTAGGAATTTAGAAAATTAGAAAATTAAGAAATTAGGAAGTTAGGAAATTAGGAAATTGAGAGATTAGGAAATTAGGAAATAAGGAAATTAGGAAATTATAGTAAATTAGAAAATTAGGAAATTAGGAAATATGGAAATTAGGAAATTAGTAAGATAGTTAATTAGAAAATTAGGGCATTAGAGAATAAGGAAATTATGATATTTGGAAATTAGGAACTTAGAAAATTAAGAAATTAGGAAATTAGGAAATTAGGAATTAGGAAATTAGGAAATTAGGAAATAAGCAATAAGGAAATTTAGAAAATTAAGAAATCATAGAAATTAAAGAAATTAAGAAATAAGGATATAAGGAAATTAGGAAATAAGGATATAAGGAAATTAGGAAATTGGGAAAATGGGAAATTAGGAAACAAGGAAATTAGAAAATAAGGATATGAGGAAATAAGGAAATTACGAAATTAGAAAATTAGGAAACTAGGAATTTTGTTAGGTAGGAAAATTGAAAATTAGGACATTGGAAAATTAAAAAAAATAGCATATTAGGAAATAAGGTTGCAAGAAAATTAGGAAATTAGGCAATAAGAAAATTTAGAAAATTAAGAAATTAAGCAGTTAAGAAATAAGGAAATGAGGAAATTAGGAAATTAGAAAATTAGAAAATAAGGATATAAGGAAATTAGGAAATTACGAAATTAGAAAATTAGGAAACTAGGAATTTTGTTGGATAGGAAATTTAAAGTAGGAAATTAAGAAATTAGGAAGTTAGGAAGTTGGAATATTTGAAAATTAGTATATAAGGATGTAAGGAAATTAGGAAATAAGGATGTAAGGAAATTAGGAAATAAGGATGTAAGGAAATTAGGAAATTAGAAAATTAGGAAATGTGGAAATTAAGAAATTTGTTAGATAGGAAATTAGAAAATTTGGACATAAGAAAATAAGGCAATTATGATATTTGAAAATCAGGAAATTAGGAAATTTGAAAATTCAGAAATTAGGAAATTCGCAAATTCGTTAATTTAGAAACCAGGAAAAAAGGAAATAAGGAAATAAGAAGATTAGGAAAGTAAGAAATTAGGAAAATAAAAAATTAGGAAGTAAGGATTTTTTGAATTAAAAAATGATGATATTAGGAAATTAGGATATTAGGAAATTAGGAAATATGGAAATTAGGTAGGAAATTAGGCAATAAGGAAATTTAGAAAATGAAGAAATTAAGAAATATGGAAGTTGTTAGGAAATTAGGAAATTAGGAAATTCGGAAATTAGGAAGTTAGGAAATAAGGATATTAGAAAATTAGAAAATTAGAAAATTAGGAAATTAGGAAATTAGGAAATTAGGAAATTAGGAAATTAGGATATTAGGCAATTAGGATATTAGGCAATTAGGAAATTAGGAAATCAGGAAGTTAGGAAATTAGGAAATTAGGAAATTAGGAAATCAGGAAATTAGTAAATTAGGAAATTGGGAAATTGGGAAATTGGGAAATTGGGAAATTGGGAAATTGGGAAATTGGGAAATTGGGAAATTGGGAAATTGGGAAATTAGGAAATTAGGAAATTAGGAAATTAGGAAATTAGGAAATTAGGAAATTAGGAAATTAGGAAATTAGGAAATTAGGAAATTGGGAAATTGGGAAATTAGGAAATTAGGAAATCAGGGAATAAGGAAATAAGGAAAGTGGGAAATAAGAAAATTAGGAAATAAGGAAATTAAAAAATTAGAAAATTAGGAAATTAGGAAATTAGGAAATTTGTTAGATAGTAAATAAGGCGATTAGGAAATTTAGAAAATTAAGAAATTAAGCAATTAAGAAATTAGGAAATAAGGAAATTAGGAAGTTAGGAAATTAGGAAACTAGGAAATTAGGAAATCAGGAAATTAAAAAATTAGGAAATTAGAAAATTAGAAAATTAGGCAATAAGGAAATTAGGAAATTAGGAAATTAGGAAATTAGGAAATTAGGAAATTGATATGTGAAAATCAGAAAATTATGAAATTTAGAAATTTGGATATTATGAAATTCGAAAATTCGTACATTCGTACATTTGGAAGTTCGGAAAAAAGGAAATAAGGAAATTAGAAGATTTAGAAATTCAGAAATTAAGAAAGTCAAACTAGGAAATTAGGAGATTAGAAAATTAGGATATTATGATATGTGTAAGTTAGGTTTTTAGAAAATTAGGACATTAGGAAATAAGAAAATTTAGATATCTGGAAATCAGGAAATTATGAAATTTGGAACTAAGGAAATTTGTAAATTTGGAAGTTAGAAAACAAATTAGTAAGGAAATTAGAAGATTTAGAAATTCAGAAAGTCAAAGCTCTTTAAATTTTGGGGTTGTGAGTTAGATGGTACGAATGCTATTTGTTGGACAAAACTCAACGGACTAATTTGAGTCATCCTGTTTCGATCCCTGTGACAAACAATCTTTGCGTACCACAAGAGGGTTTATTAGGTCCCATTTTGTTCATTGTATACAATAACGACATGCGTTGAGTCTTGTAATTTTAAGCCTGCCAACAAATAAACGAAAAAAAAGAGTTTTGTAATTTTGTTTTTTTTTTTTTGTGATGATAGAAGAGTTCCCCAACAGTGGAAATTCTTCCGATACCGGACCAACGTGATCCATTCAGCACCTATCTACGCTGCAAACGATTCGAGCAGTGCTCGGTGGTGGATCTGTCCTGCACTAACGGAGACTTCCCCGAAGGTGGAACATCCTCTGTAATGGATTATCTATTGATTCATTCAACCACTCGTTTGATATTCTTGCCATTTTCGCTACAGAGTCGACAAAATTTGCGTAATGGGTTCGTTAATGGAGTTCCAGTATTGTCATCGCGACACGTTCTGTCAACGACGTTTTCTGGGCTGGTGTCTGCCCTGCTGATGATAATCATCGCACTTTGTATTGAACCAAACGTGGTAGTCAAAAACCACGTGCTCTGGTGTCTCTTCGACATCTGCGCCTTCTGGATAAAAAGGGGACACCGCTTGTCCGAATCTGTGCACATACTATTTATAGCTGTCATAACTTGACAGGAACTGCGTCAAGTGAAAGTTAACTCGCCATATTTTCTGTTCAGCCAGGACGACAGAATCGGTATCAGCCTATGTGTCTACCTGCCGTCCTTTGTCGTGTTCCACTTCTGCTACCATTTCGCCATCGACATCGCTCGCACGATGTTCCGAACTCCTCTGATTTCCTATCGCTTGTAGCACTCATTGTCCTCCGCTGGAGTAATGCCAATAGATGGTCCTGTAAGCATTCACGACTCCGATTGCCTGTTATATATGTCCTGTTCAACTTCGCTCGGTTCTGCTTGGTTTCCAGCGCTGAAACCCTGGCCTCATTATCGATGCGAAAACACTAGCCAGGAGACGCCTCTTGCCTGATTCTAGCTACGGCGTTGATGGCCTTCGCAGTCTTCTCACAGGTATAGTTGACGTGGCTGTTGAAGCTCAGCCGGTCGTTGATCATCGCTCCTAGGTACTTTAGCTCACGCTTTGAGACTGGCGTGTTCTCCAACGGTGATTTCAGCCCACTGTATCGCTTTACAGTTGCTGAGCAATAGCAGTTCCGTTTTGTGGTGGGCTATCTGCAGCTTTGCTCCATGCATCCAGTCTTAAATCGTGTCGATCGCATTGGTCGCCAACATGTCTATCTATTCCAACATCTCACCTGAAACTCTTAGGATGACGTCTTCCGCAAAGCCACCTTAGCGTCGCCATTGTACATCTCGTTCCAGAGCGACGGGTCGAGGATAGTACCTTGTGGAACTCCCGACGTGATCCCGACTCAAAAAGTAGCTTATTAGAATCCTCTCGATTCGAGATTTCCTCTCGGCTTCTATTTGTGCGCCTTTTTCGCATTTTTGACGACGTTCTGATTTGCATCCACCGACTTTCCTTTCCAAAAACCGAAGTGGTTTGATGATAAGCCATGCTCACGCTCCGTCACTTCGCCAACCTGTTGAAGATGACCTTTTCGAAAAGCTTACCGAATGAAATCAACAAACATATGGGCCTATACGATGCTGGGTCCCCTGGTGGCTTTCCTGGCGTCGGTAGCAGCACTAGCTTTAGAATCTACCAGCTGTCTGGGAAGCACCATACCTACCAGACATCTCAGCAACACGCTTCATAACATGTCAGAAAACACCTATAGCGTAGCTTTCAGGGCCACGTTGGGAATTCCATCTGGAATTGTTCGACTTCAATCCTGTCGCCACGGCCACGGCCTAGTTCATCATTGGTGAACTTTGTGGTTGGCAACATCGTTGGATCGAGTTTCGAGAAACGCCCCTCAACGATGACCTTTAGCTTGGCTGGGCACCTTTCAGCTTGAATCGTTGGACCTTAGATTTTCGGCATGACTACCCGCTAAGCGCCATCCCAGGTATTGGCATCGGCATCTCGACATAGCTCCTTGAAACATATAGACTTGCTGGCCGCTCAAAACATCACTCTTCGCTCTTCTCTGTCCGCTTCCCTTCTTGCTATCTGAACGCGTCTTCTGACTTTGAGACAACTAGCACGAAGGTTGTTGAGTGCTCGCTCCATCAGTATGCTGGGCACCGTTTGTTACTTGACTCCAACTTCCTTGGTTTGGTTGGATCACATGCAGTCGTCAGCATTGCTGTCAACTCTTCCGCATTCAAGGGGGTGCTGTCTGCCTCAACGAAAAGGTCCTTATCGAACCCCTTCGTCTTCCATTTCCGCTCGCTCGTTGTCGTTCTCCGTGTTGACCCGTGTTCCGTTTGCCAGTGTTTTATCTGATCGCCTGATGGTCACTATAGGTGTATTCCTCCCACACTCTTCAGTTTATTCCCAAAAGCGACAAACTGCAGAAGGTGACGTCGATAATGGATTCACAACCGTTTCTGTGAAAAATGCTTACGGTACCTTCGTTGGGCAGCCTAACTTCCAGCTTTGTTAGGGCTTCCCATAGGCTGCTCCATCTTGCGTTGGTACATATGCTTCCGCACTTCTCTGCTCAAGCATTGAAGCATCTCCTCCTATGATGACAGGACTTTGTCTGATTCAGTAAGTCCATCAAGCATATCGTGAAATCTATCCATCGTCTATGAAAGTGGTGCGTAGCAACTGCATGATTTTGGCAATTAGAAAAACCTTCATGCGTGCTAGGTTAACACAATTGCATATTTGGTTATACGTTTTGTCTGATCATATTGCTGGAAGGAGATCCCAAGTAGTACACTACGATCATTATTAGTTGTAGTAACTTGACTATGACTTAGAAAGTCATACTTATGTTATCTCAACCGAATAGCAACAAGTGTGCTACGGAGGATTCTCTTATTCCCGCAGGTTTCGCGTAACGTCGTATTCTGTTTCCGTTGTCGACTGCCACAACAGTTGCTGTACATAATCGCAATGATTAAGATTTATATGAGTGATCTCCATTACTGTTGGGTTTCTGCTGGCTTTTTATACTCCCGGCATTTGTAAACTCCCGTCATGTGGTTTTTGCAGTCCTCATCATTGCAGAGCATTTATACCTCAGTTGCTTCGTGCTGTCTCTAGCAATACCTTCACAAAGATTCCTGCATAGATTAGATCTGTCAATATTCCTGTAGTTCCTCGCCTGATGTCCGAAGTCCATGCACTTGAAGTCATTTCAAGTGGCGTTTGCTTGGTAACCCGAGGGACGGTTTTCAGCAGTCAAATCGACTATCTAACTTTCACCTTTCCCCGTGCACTCTGCTGCCACTCTCGGGATCCATATAAACGTCGGTGTGCTTTCACAACCGAACTGTCATAGGTTCCTCGCCGCAATGCTCCATCAGAGTACGTTTAACGTCATCTGCTGTAGTAATCTCGTCCAGATCTCTGCACTGTCTCCTGAGATAAAGCGATGACGTTTGTCTCCTCACCCAGGGATCTCTCGAAGAGCGTTTTACAGACTGAGCTCTGGGCTGAGTCGCAGGATCCTTCTTTAGCTCGAAAAGCTTCTCACCTTCCTGGGTGTTTTCACCACACCCAGCTCCTTCAGCTCCGGGTCAGTTCCCACTTTGCGAAAGAGATCAGTGTACGACGTTCCACCCTTCGCCTTGTTGATCAAAGCGTCATCCTTCTTTCTCTCCCATCGCAGATTGGTTCTTGCCTTCCGTCTACTATTCATTCTTGTTCTCTTTATTCTTTTTTTCGGTTTTCTTTTGCGATCCACTCTGGACAGTCCGCCATCCACTGTCTGCACGTTCGTCGTTATTTTGCTCTTTTTCTTCAACTCTTCTTTTTCATTCTTTCGATTTCCGTTTCTTTTATCTGAACTAGGATTTGAAGGTTCCGTCGGTGTATGTTGTGCTCCAGCTGCTGCCTTCCGCGTAGCAGTGCCGTCAGTTTCAGCTCTCACCCTTTGTGTTCACGTTCGGCAGCAGACAGGACGGACAGAATAGGAGTGTGAATGATCTTCCTTCCTTTTACGAACTATTAGAGTTCGTCGATCTTCTTTTTGGCCTCCGCCATGTTAGATCTTCCAGGTTACAGTCCTTGTGAAGGTGTGTTGCCGCTGGTTTTCAGTTTGAACACCGGGGTCAGGAGCCCTTCCCCAAACTCCTGGAGTTCTTGCTGCTCTCCTTGAGGTTTGTCACTTCTGGTACTCGTTATAGATAGTTGCCTATCGTGACCCCATGATTATCGTTGCAAGCAAGGAGGCCATGCTAGGGTTGACACTATCCTTTATGGCTTTATGGGAACCGTGTTCAGAGCAGGATTGGCGTAAGTCAGAAATGTTATATCTGAGACAACTACCTACCAAATTTGGAGGTGGGTTTCGAACGTACCCAGAGGTCTATCACCTTTTCATACTGAAGATGCATAATAGCCGACTACCAGCTCTGCTTTCTATTTCTATTATTCGAAGCCATGATCAGTTCACTATAATATGGATCTCACTGGCCCGGTAATCCTGCTGTTCGGTTTGGCACCCCTGCGGAGGTGAGTTGAAGTACTTAAAGCGGCACTATCTCGCTTGTAAGCGTTGCTTTCGGATATTGTGGTACTTTACAGGCTCGTCCCGTGCCTGTAGCCTTGGTACACTAATTCTCGGTATTCTTCTTCGGGGAGGGCCTATTGAGCACCTACTGTGTTTAACTACTTAGGGCTTTATTAGTTAGATTGTCTGTTCTGAACTGCTGCAGGTAATGGCACCATTTTATTTTGTAGCTCTTGATCAATCTGGGAGGCCGCTGCACTTACGGCGTTCCAGATGTCCCGGTCTTGGCACATCCTCTGGACATGATTATCCGGTGTTGTGTCCCAGCTGCTCACTGCCATCATGCCGTTTCTCGTACTATCGAAGAGAGGACATACGAGGAAGACAAGTTCTGCAGATTTCTCTGCATCCGCGCATTTGGGATATGCGGGGGACTCGGTGTGCCCGTACTTTTGCTGGGTCTATCTAAAGCAACCATAGCTTGACAGGATCTGCGTTGTAACCGTGCGGGGGCAGAGTCCTGAATCTCAGTCAAATGCGGCGCTTAACACTCCCATTAAGGGAGACCACCGGTCGTGTTGAGTATGCCCGACTAATTTTGAAACTGGTTTCTCAGAAGGACCACCCGAAACCCTATTTCAAACTCACAAATGCTTGCTTCCGGAAACTCAAACGAACACCTTTTTGCCGATTAAATTAACGTCAATTGCGCCAATCCACCACCATATTACAGCATTTTACACCATATAAATTCCGTAATCTCTTTAGACTTTAAAGCCAAAACTAGTCAACGAACCCTTTTTTAGACGACTGTGCTTTATGTAAACAGATAATTAACGCAATATTAAAAATAACGAATGAGCCAGCTAAAAGGACGGAACGTTAGTAAAAAATAGAGACTAAACAAAAACTCCAATATTAATCTATGACAGTTACAGCGTCAAATGGAAGTAAAGTTCCCCGTGTCATCAACCGACCCATCTGGTTAGCTCTGGAATCAGTCAGTGGATCCACCGACCCTTTGTGGAGTTTTTCCATTGGCGCTGTCATTTGACCAAAGATGTTGAGCTAGTGGCCTTTTGTGTGCCTCTTGTGCCACGGTGGTCGAAGCACTCTACGTCCTCTCTTATGGTGACCATACCCGCTATGACGCAAAGTGTTTCGCGTGACACGCTGCGATACGCGCCGGCCTCTCTTAGGCACAGCCTGTGCGTACTATCCAGCTTACCTAAGTAGCTGTTGATACTTAACACAGTGATCCATGGCTGATCCGCCATACTGCCATACTGCCAAACGGCTTTCTCGAACGGTTTGTTTATTTTATTCCACCTAAACTGAAATTTCACTGACAACTGCACAACTAAGCGAATGTAAACAATATACTCTAGAGAGAAACTGGGCAAAATTTGGTTACTTTCGGTGAAGTATGAAAAAGTCACGCAAGTTTGAAAGTGTCGCAATAATTATCGACTCACCCTTTACCCATTCGGCCTGATGGCGTTCGGTCTAGTGGCGTATGGTCTAATTTTGTTCGGCTGTAATGGCATTCGCCTTAACGACCTATCAACTAATTGGGTTGAGAAGGAGGCTCCGATCCCAAACCACTTCAACATGGGGAGCTTAACTGGGATCAAACAACTGGCGGAAAAGCCTAACTGAAACTGTCTGGACGTCCTGGGACTTGATTCAGCCGCTGATTGATTATTTCTGAAATCTAAGGATTTTGAAGTATCTACCGACAGTAACGTGGTGTACTAAATGGATGAGTGCGACTTAACCAATTCAGTTTAGAGATCTAGTAATCATAATTGACAAAATCAGCAGGAACTTCAGGCAGAGATTCTCCGGGGGTCCTAAACTCACTCTTATCAATAATCACAACTTCCACTTGCTAATCTATGTTTTTGCTCCTTTCGTTTCAGGTAAAACCGCTTGGGTCGGATCGCTCTTCATGGCTATGCCACTTCTGTCCGGACCGGTGGCATCGTTTCTTACGGACCGGTACGGATGTCGAAATGTGACGATAGTCGGTTCCATCCTGGCCTCCGCCGGTTTTGCCTTATCTGCCTACGCGGAAACGATTGAAATGCTGTATCTAACGTTCGGAGTGCTGGCCGGGTTTGGCCTGAGCTTGTGCTACGTGGCAGCCGTTGTGATCGTGGCGTACTACTTTGACAAGAAACGATCGTTCGCGACTGGGCTGTCCGTTTGCGGCAGTGGTATCGGGACGTGCATCTTTGCAAAAGTGACGCAAATTCTTTTGGACGAGTACGGCTGGCGTGGGACGACGCTGATACTGGCCGGTGTTTTCCTCAACATGTCTCTTTGTGGCCTTCTGATGCGTGATCTCGAGTGGACAACGCACAAATCGAAACTCAAACGGAAACAGAAGGAAGCCGATTCTTATTCGGTTAGCAACAGTACAAACACTGCCGGAACGACAAGTAATCTTAATGCGACGGATGTCACTTCCGGTGTTACTGTTGGAGTTGGTGGTCTAGGAGGGGGAGCAGCTGACAATGCCCAGCAGAGTGCTAAGGGCGATCAAGTGATCAATCCGAATGACCCGCGGCTGTTCAGTTCGTTAATTACTCTTCCTACCTTCATCAAGAATGGGGAGAAAGTACCATACGAAGTATTAGAATTACTCCAAAAGCATCGAAATGTGCACGAGCATGTTTTGCAAAATTATCCTAATCTGCTACATTCTCGTAGCTTCAGTGAGCCATTAGCACCTAAGAGTAATGAATTACCCGCTGAGAAGGCTGGCAATCCCGACCAAGTAGTTTCCCCCGATTCTCATGAATGCCACCAGTTGGACCATTTACCTCCCGGCGATGACGTCGAGCAGCATCAACACCCGTTCCTCCGACGAGCCCACAGTCATCGACCGACGGGTATTCGCACACCGACGACCGCCTATCTCAAGGATCTCCGAATGCACCGACATTCCCTCACCTACCGAGGGGCGATGTTGAATATTCAACGCTATCGACTGCGGGCTTCATCCTGTCCGGATATCTACCGAAACTCGATGACAACGATTGCCAAGGAAAAGACCGCCTGGTATCAGGGAATAGATGAGTTCAAGACACTGCTGGTCAGTATTTTGGACCTGTCATATTTCCGTGATATCCGCTTCCTGCTGTTTGCGATCTCAAACTTTTTACTGTACACGTGGTACGATGTACCGTACGTATATCTGACGGATAATGCAACCGAGATGGGCTTCTCTCCGTCCCAGTCCTCGATGCTGATTTCCATCATCGGAATTGTGAACATGGTCGGCGAGGTAAGTTTCAGTTGGTGGCGATGCTAAAGGGGAACAGGAAATTCGCACAAGTGGCTTATGAATTTCGAGGTCTCGTGTAGCTTTTGCGTGATATTTAGCTGAATTATTGAAAGTAAAAATATGCGAGATCTCCGGTGAAGTTTGTGCTACTTTTCTAAACCCTATCTTATAGATGTTGTTGTGTGTTGACATGTGAGAGGACGGAGTATCTAAGGTTAGGTAAACTTACAAACTAGTTCGTTATGCATATTTTAATTTAAGAAAATAATTCAAGAATAGCTAGCGCAAATAATAGATCAAATCTTCATTTTCTCATTCGAACATTTTGTTCATGAACAGTAACTCATACACATATTTCTATTGATTTGCATAATTGCATGATTGCAAATTGCTTAAATCTCAAATGTAAACCTATTCAAACCTACTAGATAATTATTTGGAAGTATTCTCTGCTGCTAAAACATTATCGCCAAACTAAACAGCATAATCCATACATATTAAAATACTCATTAGCTCACCTCACTTGTTTAGCATTTTAATACTTCAGCACTTTTTTATTACTCCTAAACACAACCGATAAATTAATTCTATTATTCATCCTCCTTCAACATTATGCGATAGATCGTACTCGGTTGGATGGGTGACCGGAAGTCCGTCAATGCCAACTTAACCTATGCAGTTTGCATGGGATTTTGCGGATTGGTGACCGCTTTGGTTCCACTATTTACGGACTATTCGGTAAGTGAAGCCCGCTGTTTTTGTCTTATTCTTTTCTCGTAACACGAAATTATTTCAGGCGCTTTCGTTTTTGGCCGGAGCTTTTGGACTGTTCATTGCTGCAAACTACTCACTGACAAGTATTATCCTCGTTGAACTGATCACGCTGGAACGTTTCACCAATGCCTACGGGTTGCTGCTGCTGGTGCAGGGTGTGGCCAATCTTGTCGGACCGCCATTAGCTGGTATGTGATACTTGAACCTGTTTCAGTCGATGGGTGGACATTCCTCGTATTTTTGGTAATTTTAGGTTGGATATCGGATATTATGGAGAGCTACAATTTGTCATTCTACCTGGCCGGTTTCTTCATTGGATTGTCGGGATTATTGCTGCTGGTTTTGCCCGCCATTGGAAAGTACAAGAAGTACAACCAAAGACGTGCTTCAAAGGAGAAAGGTGCATCGTTTGATGGTTATGGAATGAATAATTTGACGGTGAGTAATTTGAATATAAAGCATGGTACGTGATCATACCGAATAGAAGTTGTATTAACCGTTAGGATGGAACGTATATCTAGAGCCAATATAGAGGGAATAAGGTTAGCATACTCATACAAGATGGTATGTTTAAACGGTGGCAGTTCATTGAGTTGAACTAAGTTTGGTAGAAAGGATCGTAATGCCAAAATTTTGATCTTCTAGAAAAATAGACAGCACTTGTTCGTTGTTGTTTGCCTCCTATGGATCCTCCTAAGGGAGTAGCGAAGAACAATGACTTCTTGTTGCTTCCGGGAGCAACTGTACCTTAAAATTCAGGAAACACTTTTAGCTGATAGGACTTTTCGCTCGGTTGTTTGCTGTGACCTTATTTCCAGTGAGTAGAAATTTATCGAATATTGAATGTCAGAGTAAACTGAACCCGAAGAAAACAAATAGTGATAGCAAAAATGGTTTAATACAGAGTAGTAAAAAGCAACAGATGATGATCATGGAAGGCGACGATCCATCGACAGCCAGGCCACTATAACATTCGTGAATGTCGAATATACTTGTTCTGCAGAAGATGCTGCTTTGTTTGCTTATAACAGTGTAGTAGCGTTTGAGCTCCACATCTTGCCTATGATGTTACTCGCTTAATTTGACGGACTTGGCGAATCGCTTGGAGGTGACTGGAGATGGTCTTGAAGATCGTGTTTTCATGGCGCTTATTTTATCGAACCTTCTATGGTAGCCTTAATAACGTGATCGGAAATAAGCAGCCGTGGCCTGACAGAATCTGCGTTAAGTAGAAATTCACTTCACCATGTCGCCAGCCGACCCACCCGGATAGTTCCGGGATTAGTCGGTGGGTCCAGCGACCTTTGGTGAAGTTGTTCCATAATCGCTGCCACTTAACCATAGATGCGGCTCTAGTGGTCTTTCGAATACCTCTTGTGCCGCGTTCTTCGAAACACGTTACATCCCCTTTTATGATGATGCCTATTGGCATCATCCCCGGCGGGACGCAGACCTCGTCGCGTGGTACCGTTCAGTATGTACTTACCACTCATAGGCACATTAGCCTGTGTGTATTCTCAAGCTTACCCAGGTACCTCTTAGTACACAAAACTGTGATCCATGCCTGTCTACAGGGCGACACTGGCCAGGCGCCTACGCTTGCTCCCTTGCACCGCCGAGCTATTCGACATCATGCGGGATAATGCCGATATAGCCATAGGGCTTTCTTGCAGGCATAATCGACGTGGCTGATAAAGGACAGCTTGTCGTTGATCGTAAGCCCAAGTCTTATAATAAGCAAGCTCCAGTTTCCTGGAACTCCTCCATCTCCATCTCTTCGATGGATTCACCATATACCTCTAGGGTGATGTCGTAAGGCGAATCCGGCGACCCGACCTCGTCGTACATCGTTTTCCGTAGCACCGGGCCCCGGATCTGGACTCGCCTCTGAACTCTGATGCCCTCTGTATTGAACACCAGTACCCGATCTTAGGAATAACTTCCCAGAATCTTCTACAGGTACCCAGGAACCTAGAGGGTTGGAGCTGGCGATGGCCTCTCAACTGGCGCTATTGAACGCGTTTCTCACGTCAAGGGTGACCACTGCACAGTAGCGGATTCCTCGTCTCTTGCGCTGGATTGCCACTTTGGCCGTCTTAGTGACGGACAAAATGGCATCTACCGTCGACTTGCCTTTACTGGTTGTTCGACAGACCGCCTGTACCCGCCGGGTACTTGTGTACTGTGTACTCAGTCTGTTGAGGATTACCTTCTCGAGCACCTCATCCACCTTGTCCAGCAGAAAAATAGGTCTATATGCCGATGGATCACCTAGTGGCTTAGCTGTCCTCGGTAGCAATAACATTTTTCAGGCGTCCGGGAAGACGGCTTCGTCACCACCCTGAACTTTTTGGGAGCCAGCAAAATAGCCGTCTTAATGGCCAGGTTTGGAATACCGTCCGGTCATGGCGCTTTATTCACCTTGAGCGACTTACCTATCGCAATATCATCTCCAACGCGCGTTGTGCCGTAGTCAATGCCCACGTGGACACGGGTGTTCGGCTGAGCCGACCATCCCTCCATCGCTATGACAGCGTTATGGTTTGGGATACTGGAACGCTGGTCATTGGATGAATCTACAGTGACGGGGGGCCAGGGACTCGGGTCGTTGCTCGGAAAGAGTCCCCCTACGATCACCTGCAGCAGCTGGTAGGAGCTGCCGTTCCTCTGGTTTTGGCTATTACTACCCGATAGACGTCACCCCATCGGTCCGTATTGGCCTTCTGACACAGGTCCTCAAAGCAGAGTCGCTTTCTGGCTCTTAATCTCCCTCTTTAGCGTGGCCTTTGTGGCGACAAGCGCTCCTCTATGCTCCATTCTTTCAGCGTCGGGAGCGCTCTCTGCATCCTCCGTCTTGCGCGGAGGCATGTTCTTCGGAGGTCGGCGATCGACTCCGTCCACCAATACACCGACGATCTCCCATTCCTAGGTTTGACCTTCCTAGGCATGGTCGCATCGCACGCTCGAGTAAGTGACACAACGAGTCGTTCACCGCAAGGTTTCTGGGTTTCGCGTAAGATTTGTTCCCTCTCAAGCGCCTCTTCAAAAATCTCTATATCAAAGAAGGATGTCCTCCATCTGCGGTCAAATGGAGTGGATGCTCCTCCTTCCGCACACTGCCTTGTATTATGGACGATACAATAACGAATCGCTAAATGGTCGCTATGGGTGTAGCCATCATCCACCCTCTAATTACTTAGCATCCCAGGACTGCAGAATGTTACATCGCTCTATTTCTATAGTAAGTACTCTTGGTACCTACGTTGGCTAGGTCCACATTGAGCTTAGCCAAGGCCTCCAGAAGAATTTGGCCCGTAGGGTTGGTAAGGTGGCTCCCCCACTCGAGCGCCCAAGCGTAGAAGTCCCCGCTATTACCAGTTAGCTCAGTTGTCAGACGATCAACCATGTTGGAAAACTGTTCAATCGACCATCTTAGCGGCACGAAGAACACTCCATTAACTTTTACAACAGCGAAGCCAACATTTGAGGTGGGCACAACCTCCTGAACCGGGTACTTGCCCGTCATCTATAATGTCGCCATATTGGACCTATCCGCAACCCAATTGCCGTTGCCGGCAGGGATGCGGTATGGGTCGAATATTATGGCGATATCCGTTGCCGACTCGCGAACTGTCTGACACAGCAGTTGCTGGTCGGCCTCACAGTGGTTCAGGTTATGTTGGGTTACCTGCACTACGCTTGGCTTTTTGGTATACCCTTAGAGGCCGGGCACTTGGCCTCCCCATGACGTGCTTGTCGTCTGGTTTCCCAGCGCACGTCAAGCCTTTTGGAGGTCCTTTACAGTCCCGAGCCTTTTGGCTTGTACTGACACACCTTCTGCACATGTTGCTGCGGTCTGGGCATTTACAGTCCCAGGATATGTGTCCCTTCTCCAGGCATCTGAAACATGCCTTCGGTAGCTGATGCAGTCTGAGTGGGCATATGGACCATGCCACCTTCACCTTTGGCACATTTAAAGCCACCTCGCCCGCCTCAGTGATCTCATCCAGGTTCCTGCACTGGATCATCACCTGTGAGACAAGGGCACGCACCTCCACACCCACGGAGTATTTCGACTCCTCGGTCTTAACAATGAGCACTTCACCGTGGTTCCGCTTACGGTCACCTGTCGCTTGTCGTTTTTTTTTACGATTTACTTCAATTTTTCTTCCGGACTTTTGTCCATAGACTCTCCCTTCCCCTCTTGGGGTCGTTCCTCGTCCCTCTTCTAGCACTCGCGTTTGCGTCCGTGCTTATTGGGGCCCCGCTGCTCGCCCCCCCCTCAGCGCTAGGGACAACTCTGTCCTTGAAGCTGGACTTCGCGAATTTGGTTCTGGGCTTGGTGCCGAGGCCGCTCTCTTTACAACCAGCTGGAGCTGGTTATAAGGATGGACCCTCCAACCTCGCCGCCACGTTCGCATAGGTTCTCTGTTCGACCACCATCCAAGCCACCATCCGCTTCTTTTAAGCGCCGGGTGCCGTTTCACCCGGGGACTGTTGAACCCGCTGGGAGGTCCCTGTCTCCTTGAGATGGGGTGGAGTCTCCCACGAAGACGGACGCACTAGTCTCCTCGGGCTTTGTAGCCAGCTCCCTTTCCGTCGCAACTAGCCGTGGCAACTCTTTGGCACTTTGGCCGACTAGAAGCTTGGCCTCCAGCTCCTCCCTGTCCCTACAGGCAGCCTGAACTGTCCTTCGTAGCTTGAGAAGGCTTGCTTTAGGTCCTTGCTTATGTTGTTACGCGTTGATGTAAAGTCAATAATAGTGTTGAACTTCTCGGACACTTCGACTACTTTGGGAAGCGTTTCCCGCTTGCTCTCCATTACCCGGATGAGTTCTCTCCTAGCTTGGGGGCACCTGCCTCAGATGCCGTAGCACTTCCGCTAGTGTAGGACATGCCGCTGGACCCCAATTGCGATGAGTGGCGCAGTGGTTTAGTCAAAAGCATGGACTGGACTACGACGAGGTGTTTGTCCGTCTAACGAAGCAAACTACGCTGAGGTCTCTGCTAGCCGTTCCGAGCAAGCGAAAACCGTAGAACATGATGAAAAGATGTACATGAAGCAGCAACTGGATTCGAAGTCAAAGGCATGTAGACGTTAGTCTATCGGGCATTGAGGAGGAGCATCTAAGTACGGGTTGAAGCAGTCGGCATTGAAGCATTCAACTTTCTTTGGGTTGGGCTTCGAACAGGGTGTTGCTGATCCATGCTTTTACACCAAAGTTGCCGACGGGAAGTGCGTCTACTTGCTCGTTTTTGTGGACGACATTCTGGTTGGCAGCGAGAGCTATGCATAAAGTTTCATTGACCATGTGGCTGAGCGGATTGGACATCGTGACGATAAAGTTAATGGAGGTGGGTTTCTCGAAGGCTGACGACTCGAGTTATCTTGAGGATAGCTCTAAATACAGACGTCTTGTTGGAGTTCTACTGTATATTGCAGTCTGTGCAAGGCCGGATATTGCAGTGAGTGCTTCAATGTTGGGAAGCTGCACCCCGGGAGGCGGATTGGGTAGCGACCGAACGAGTAATCCGGTACATGAAGACAACGAAGCATTTGCGAAAGGTGATCCGGATGGAAATTTGGTGGGATATTCTGACGCGGACCTGGTTGGACGTGTCCGAACACGGAAGTCAACGACAGGCGTTGTTTTTCTGACCCAATGTTGCAAAATACCATGTCAGTACCTGAATGTTACTGATTTTCACTAGCACCTGATGTCAGTATCAAATGTACAACAATAATAATTTCATTCACCTTTATGATGCTGATACAGACATCGGAAATGGAACCTACTGAGATCAAATACAGCAACTGTTCGCTAACAGGGTGCTTTTTAACTGGGTGCTCGCTAACTGGGGGCGCTAACTAGGTCCTCCTTACCTCAGTCGGTAAATGTTGAGTGTACAACCATCTTGCCACCCTATATATACACATCTTGTGTATGCGCTACCGCATGCGAGTGTGGTAGCAGCGTAGTAGAGTAAGTTTCGGGTATTATGCTATGTATGTACCGCCATTTTGTTTTCCACAAGCACACCCTCTCCGGTGCCGGTTAGTGGCGCTACACGCTAAGTTCAGTTTACCCAAATATGGGTAAAGAATACCCATAATCGCGAAAAGTGCACATACCCATTTATGAGTACATTACTACTTACCCATATTTGAGTATTTTTTTCATACAAATTTACTCAAAAATGGGTAAAGTAAACTTACCCTTAAATGAGTATGTGCATATTTTTGCGATTATGGGTAAACTGAGCTTAGAGTGTAGGGGAAGAAGTGAAGGACAACTGGTTTGTTGCCTTGATGTTGTCCAGTCTTCCCAGATCGTACGATGGGTTGATCGTGGCACTGGAAAGTCGGCCAGATGCAGACCTCCCAGTGGACTTTGTGAAGGAAAAACTTCTTTATGAAGGTCGACGTCGTGCTAACGGTGCTAGTGATAGTGTTGGTGAAAAAGCACTAGTGATGAACACCGCCAAACCAAAATGTGCAAGTAAGTCCAACGTGAAGAAAGAACAGTTGTGTCATTACTGCAAGAAGGAGGGACATTTTCGGTGGGACTGCGGGAAATTGGCTCAGGACAAGCGTGAGAAGGAGAAGTCGCATGGTCAGAAGGCGAGTATGGCCATCAAATCTACTGCTGAATTCGAAGTGTGTGTTACCGATGGTACTGGTTTACCTGTGGACAAAATTGTGCATGAAGACCTGGGATACGGGTTGAAAGTGGAACTTTGCGAGGTTCATTCTGTGTGTGGTCCGTGTTGTGAAGGGAAGATGGCTCGAGCATCTTTCCCGAAAGTGTCGGACAGTAAATCTAGCGCGGTGTGTGATCTTGTGCACACAGACTTGGGCGGTCCGATGGAAGAAGAAATGCCGAGCGGCAATCGGTTTTACTTTTGTAATGAGGGGAGGAATCAGTTCGGGCATTATCCAAAGAAGATCCGTTCTGACGGTGGTGGCGAGTACACGGGTGAGCTCATTAAGGAAGTTTTTTGCGGAATAATTCACGAGCTGACGGCCCCGTATTCACCACAGCAAAACGGTGTGGCCGAGCGGAAGAACCGCTATCTTGTTGAGATGCTGCGGTGTATGCTTTCGGAGTCACGGTTGAGCAAAAAGTACTGGGGCGAAGCGATTTGCACTGCGAACTACTTGCAGAATCGTTTGCCATCGTCTGCGGTATGCAAGACACCGTACGAGCTCTGGTATAGCAAGAAACTTTCCTATGGTCATCTGCGGATCTTCGGATCGGAAGCGTACGTGCATATTCCCAAGGAAAAGCGGCGCAAGCTGGATCTCAAGGCGGCGAAACTGGCGTTCGTAGGATATGCGGACGGTCTTAAGGTGTATCGTTTCTTGAACCCTGAAATGGATATGATTCTGATTAGCAGGGATGCAAAATTTCTTGAGCTGTGCGATACGAAGGAAGCTGTTCGGAGCCAGAGTAAGGAAACAGGAGGCGTCCTGGAAGCGATCCTAGAAGTACCACTGACGTCACCATCAGAAAATGGAGGAGCAAGTGGTGGGTCCTCGTTGTTGTCGAACGGAAATTCGGATCTGGTGAAAGAAGTTGTGGATCCGGTGAATGACGACCGGAATTCAAACGGATTGTTCTACGACAGTGCTTCGGAGGGGGACCAATCGTTTCGTTGTTTTCCTTTGGATGATATAGCTCGGCGATCTGGAAGATCAACGAGGGGTGTAGCTCCTCGCAGACTGATCGAAGAGATTTGATACGGAGATAGTTGAGCCAAGATTCTTGAAGGAGGCAATTACCTATGAAGAAAAGGAAAGCTGGAAGGTGACAATGGTCGACGAGTTGAAATCCCACGAGTAGAATGGGAGTAGCTTGTCAACTTACCTGCTGGGCGAAAACCGGTTGGATGTCGCTGTGTCGTCTACAAGCTAAAAAGAAACGCAGCTGGAGACATCACCAAGTACAAGGCTCGTCTGGTCGCTCAGGGATATTCTCAAAAGTACGGAGTGGACGAGATTTTCGCACCGGTATCCAGCCACACAACACTGCGGGTACTGTTAGCCATTGCTAGCAAGAAGAGAATGACGTTAAACCACTTGTGAAAACAGCCTTCTTGTACGAGGAAATCTTCATGAAGCAGCCACCTGGATACGCAGTGAACGGGAAGGAAAACATGGTGTGTCGTTTGCGGAAAAGCATTTACGGGCTCAAACAGTCCGGCCGATGCTGAAATCAACGATTGCACGGTGTCCTTCTGGAGATGGACTTCAAGCAAAGTGACGCTGATCCGTGCTTGTATACAATGATCGTACATGGGAAACGTGTCTACCTTATAGTGTATGTGGATGACATTTTGGTCGGTTGTGAGGATGAAGCGAAGATCGAATCAGTGTACAAAGTTCTGAAGCAGTATTTCGAAATAACCAATCTGGGAGAGCTCAGTTACTTCTTGGGTCTCGAGATCGGGAACGAGAATGGAAGATATAGTGTTTCGGTGTAAGAATATATTGAACGTGTTGCGGAGAAGTTTGGACTCCGTGATGCGAAGCGGGCGAAGACGCCAATAGAAGAAGGTTTTCCGAGCACGAAGGATAAGAGTCCTCTGCTGGATGATGAGACGGACTATCGGAATCTCATTGGAGCGCTTCTCTACATTTCCGTCTGTGCTAGGCCGGATTTAGCAGCGAGCGTGGCGATATTGGGCAGGAAAGTCCGTTCGCCAACGGCGGCGGATTGGATTGCGGCAAAACGTGTTGTCCGTTACCTAAAGTCAACCAAGGAGTGGAAACTGGTGTATAGCGACGCTGGTGGAAGTCTTATCGGGTATTCGGATGCCGATTGGGCCGGTGATGCTACTACGAGAAGATCTAAGACTGGGTTCATGTTTCACTATGCCGGTGGAGCGATATCGTGGGTTAGTCGAAGGCAAAGTTGCTTCACACTGTCTTCGATAGAATCGGAATACGTGGCGCTGAGCGAAGCTAGTCAAGAGCTGATTTGGCTTCGAAACTTGCTAAAAGACGTAGGCGAACAGCTGGCCGATCCTGTCAAGGTAATGGAATATAATCAAAGCTGTATCCAGTTCATCTCTTCAGAGCGGAAAAATCCCACGGCGGCCACAACCGGACACTCGGCCGGCGCGAGCGCCCCCCACACCCCCACCCCCCCCAAATCCCATTTGTTCCTGTATCATTTCTTTTTTTTTCCAGAAAAAAAATAAATAAAATAATTATTTTTTTTTTTTTTTTACACTTAAAACTACAAAACACGCAAAGCCCCACCCACCCACACCCCACACAAAAAAAACTTGGCATCGATCCATTTATACCTAGCACTCGACACAAAACTAGAGTAAGCAACAAGCTAATTGTGAAAGCAATAAACTTGTAATGCTGAAGATGAAGAAGCTTGCTAACTGAGCTTATAGCCCAGTTAAAAAGCAAATAAACTTCGAAAATCAGCATTTGACATTTTGTTGTCGACAATTGCAAGGGGCATGTAAAAGGCATCAAGGTTTGTGGAGTGAAAATTGCATTTTTTTTACGAAATTGAGTCGTAAACCCATACACAAACTGATTGAAATATTTTGCACAATGGGGTGCACAATAAGCTACATCACAATAACGTACTTAGCATTAAAACATTATTTATTGCGCAATTTAATATGCTAACCGAAATCAGATCGAAAGCACCCTCGAAATGTATTAACATTTGAAATGTCAGCCCAGTTAGCGAACGGTTGTTGTACTTTTGACATATTCCAAACCTTTTGACATATCAGGAACGTGGCAACATCCAGGTCCACCTGCGCTATTCTTGTGGACTCCAATTTATTTAAAATTCGAATCCTGCGTAGAGCAATATTCACAAACGCAACGCACACAATTTTTGGGCGAACATCAAACGGAGAATCTATTGCAATAATTTGGTGGCCAAATCGGAGGAGCAGCTGATCGCCAAGGCCACGAATTCGTTGAAGAACATGCCAAAATACATCGTTCCATCGGCCATGGAAAAGTTCATGGCATAAAACCATTTTAACAGAAAGCCTATCAAACTTAGGATTTAATGAATACATATTTACACTAGCTTACGAACTTTTACAAGCCACCTAGATTTGAACTAACAAAAGTAGTGATTATTTCTTTTTTTCTCTTCCCGTTTCGAATACAGCTTAAGACGAGCAACGGCAAAACGAACGGCGCTGCAGTGCTATTGACTGACTGTTTTGGACAGGAGAAGCTCATCAAAGAGGGCGTGAATGTTTAAAGCTCTTGCCAGCTAGCTCCTCCTTAACTTGCGAGAACTCACCACCAAAACCAAACCCAACCGGCACGTGTGGTGAGTTGAACTCACTGTCGCAAACTGGGTAGCTTGTTTTTTGTTCGTTTTACGAATAATCGTTACAATTAGTTGAAAATTCCGGCAATTTGGCAGGTATTTAGCCCTCTAGTTTAGTTCAAGTTGAATGTGATCGGTCAAGTGAAACTGACGCCATAAGGTTTTTTTTTTTCGTTAACGGGAGAATGTGTTTTTACTTGAATTTGTTTCGGTTTTACGTGACTGTTTACTCTAAAAAAATATTGGTAATTAGTTTATTCCGACCGGACAAGCGGTGCAGCTGCCCTTTTTCCATTATAAAACTGTAACCATTTAGAACTTTATCCATTAGATGTAACGACAGCTAGAATTAAGATGCGAACAAAAGAAAAATACTAGAAAACTTCCCTCTTTTTTGACCATCGATAGAGTAAACTACAATACCAATGATTCTAAAGTAAATCGTAGACCAATAGGAAGGCATGCAAACTTTTGATTGTACACTCACACGGCAAGTTAGCCAACTCGACAAGTAAATGGAACTCATCAATCGCTGAGAGCAGGCAAAACTGTGTCTAAGTTACGGTTTGGTGTTAATCAAATATAGTAGTAGTAGAAGTAGAAGTATCGGCGTCCACTATTGTTAGAACAAAAAAAAAACGCATCTTCGATTTCTTACTGTCGAGCCCTACACACACTATCTGATTGAAATTAACTTAAAAGACCAATCTTTGACCCACTGCACTTTGCTTGTTTTGATGTGATGTTGATCGTGTCACTGCTTTGAGGAAGATTGTCAAATTAGCAGTTGAAATAATTTGGCGGGGTTGCTTCCACTTAAATCGCTACGAACATGATGGTGTGTTGAGAATATTCAACAGTTGATCATTGTATATGCAATGATATGAAATCTAAATTTCTCAAAAGGATCTATGTAGCACACGTCCCTCTAGTTGATCCGTACAAAAACATTATCCAAAAGAGAGTCGTTCATAAACAACCCACTGTTGATTGATTGTTGGCTTGTCAGTGTGGGTCCCAGTTATGCTCGGTATCGTTGATTAGTGATTGCAGAGATGGGGGTGTCTTCCATCCAGCACAATTTTTCTGTAACACTGCACGTATCGAGACGAGACCACTGAATCACGTGTACTTTCGAAACAAGCCACCAGAGGGGCCGCTATAGAAGAGAATGATATAGTGTCCGGATCCTAAGGATCAGCAGTTTACATGTGTACTTTTCATTCTGATTTGAATCTTTGACATTATATAATCGTTAAGTTTTAGTCCTCAGAGAAATAATTCGCAGGCAACCTCATCACTTAGTTGTCAAAGTTAATCGTCTTGATATTAAAACCAATACACACAGAGGAAAAACATATTCTCAATGAATTCAGTCGAGGCACGCTTTAATTCAATATCAAAAATCCATTCAATGTAAAATAAAGAAGTGTGGATCTAAAAAAATGCATTAAATCAAAGACATCATATCAAGAAGACTGAAAACTTAGTGAAAATTCAAGCGGCTCATCCAGTAACGATTCCCTTGCGTGAATGTTAATTCAGCGCTTTGGAGAAGTCTTCTAAGATGCTTTGCTTTTGACTGGTAGATAATTTTGTATGTGGTTCTAGAGAAATTAAAGAATTATGGAAATTAAGGAATAGTTACCAGTCTTCTCGATAGGTTGTCTTCGATCAAAGTGATCAAACCCAACCGGGAATTTTCCTCGAACTGTTGCTACTATTTGCGTCAAAATGAAGACAATTGAAAAATCTCCTCACAATATACATATAAACAAAGTAGAATGTTAAAACGACCATGATTGTTCCCGTATATTTTCTCACCTCAAACAATTAAATAACAATAAAGTATGAACAAAAATACAATAAAAGACAACGGTTTGCCTAAAGCAAGCGAAATCACTTTAGAAACATACAGTTATTAAACTCACGTTTCGATTTTCAAAAGTAGTGTCAAAGCGTAGAATTTGACAGAGGAGAAAATAGATTACAATACTAAATATAATACAGAACAACATAGACAGAAAGAAAAACAAAAACCAACAAACCAGTAATCTTAAGTGAGCTAAAGGTTTGAAAGAAAACAGAAAATATATTCATCAGCTGTGATCATTTAGTAAGTATGTATATTGAAAATAAACTTGTGAAATGAGAAGACAAAGCTCTCAACAGAAAGAATTGCATAACACTAAAAAAAAAAGCTTAAACCAAAACCACGATATCGGGACGATCGAACGAATGGATATGATGACGAAAAGATGTTTCGAAAAAATGATGCTTGCTTTTCGGTTTCTACGTTCAGTTTAATTTTCCAACACTACTAAGTAAAGAGGATACATGAGAGTGGGATTGCAAATGATTTTAGAATGGAACACAAGTTCAAAGACTCGATACTGTTTCATACGGTTCAGGTGCAAGGTTGCCAAACTACATGTGTAATACAAAACAAACAGAAGAAGACACACGAAGGAATGAAGTGGATCAAGCTATTTTAAGCGCAAAAAAAAAAATAACAAACAAAAAGACAACTTGAAATTGATTTAACCAGTTATTCGTTTGTGATTACACTCGCATTTGCTCAAACTTGCTTCCCAAGCGTCAACTAGAGAGAACTGTATTTTTGGTATTGTCTTTTGTACATATATCTAGAGACGAAAAGATTCTGATGTAAATAATTTCCTTCCATTTAATTCAGTACGAGGCGCACCAGCAGCGCTGGAATACGATTGTAAGTTTAGTTAGGATCGGTTCTGAACGGATTTGATAGATATTGAATGTGAACTGGATTTACAGAGATGGAATGTAATGGAGCACGTAGAGGACGTAACAAAATGAAACCAATGATTTACACACCAATTGTAAGAAGCGGAGAGTGGTTTAGGATATAGTGAAGTAAATAATTATTTTTGAAATTGTATCGATAATACTATATGAATAATAGAAGAACAAATTTATGAAATTCAAGTAAAGCTCGTTCAAATCGAAGATGGAATTTTGTGGTTTGATATTTGGAATTCTTCGAAACATCTACCCCCCTATTTAAGCGAACACGTGCGCAATGGTGTATTCACCAAAAAAAGACACGTGTTCAGCAATCAGTCAAAGATTTATAATGAGCGTATCAATTTTTAATCGCACACTCAAATGCAGTCATAGCGAGCATTCGATCAATAACATCATTGAGGTATTTTGGTCGCCTTTGGAGAAAACAAAATGCTTCCGATAGATTCAATCACACAGACTGAATTCATCAACCAACTCCTACTCCCAGTGTCGTATCTGTTTAAGTCTCGCATAACATATGAGAAGGTCCTATATTCGTTTATTGATTGAATTTCATTGTATTTATCTATGACTAATCAGAAAATTGATTTTGCGGCTTTGATAACAGCGTAGGTCAAGAAAAGACGAACAATTAATTTGTTGGAAAATACTTTCTCACCACGCTTAAGGGTGGAACGGTCAAAAATTGGCCAAACATGATTAAAACATGTTATTAAAACATTGAAAATTATTTGATAAGGCTTCCAAATGCGAACTATCGGGATTTACGTTTCACACCTTCCATCAAGCTTTGAACCGCTTATCCACCTTATTTGATGCTGAACGTCAATTTGCCTTGAACTGTTTTCCACTTCCAACTGTTTTTTTTTAGTTTTTTTTGAGGTTTCTCTTTAACGATTGCCCAATATTTTTCAATTGGGCGCAGTTCCGGCGAGTTTGGAGGGTTTTCTCCTTGGGTACGATTTGCATACTATGGGCGGTATACCATTCCTGAGCCATTTTTCCGTAGAGGCAAGAAGCGAGGTCTGGCCAAAACAGCACGGAACGGCTATGTTTCTTCAAGAAAGGCAATAACAGTTTTTGCAAGCATTCCTTTACATAAATATCTTGGTTGACAGTGCCAGTTATCACGAAACTGTCGCTTTTCTAGCCCACAGGTGCAAATCGCCTGCCAAACCAAGTAATTTTTCGGTCGCTGCTGCTTCCTGGTTTCGGTTTCCTCCTGATCCCGGCTTCCTGGCAGTCACCAGACGTTCTCCGAACACTTTTATAACATTCGCCACGGTTGATTTGACAACAGATTTTGCCAAGTCGGCGTGGGAATAATTCCGATTTTTCTTATGTGCGTGCAACATTTTGATGCGCTGCTCTTCTTGCTTCGACGCCATTTTGACAACTGAATAGAAAATGGCAAAAAAAGTCAACATTCGGTATGTTACACCTACAAAATGAGGGGTGTTCAAGTTTTTTGAATGCCAGATTAAAAAAAACGACTTCATATTTGAGTCGATCAAGCTTTGACCGTTCCATCCTTTATTTACTTAATCGAATGAAGAGAATCGATGAACTGAAATAGGTCCTTTTCAAATGTTAGGCGAAGTTTGTTGGAATTACTTGCTCCCAGTTGGTTATGTATTCTGTCTGAATATCGCTCAGACATGGAGATCAAAGGTTCCACATGATACACGCTCTTTGGTCTCGCCACGGTAGCTCGTGTTTTGTTTTATTTTTTGGACTGTTGTGTTAGCAGGGAGACAACAACATTGATTTTTTTTTAAGCTGAAGATACATACATAAATATGCATAGTGTCATGCTGTAGATCTATAACAGTGTGGTTTGACTAGCTTTGACATGAAGGTGCACATTTGATGCAATCTATCATGATCATTTCTCGAAAAGTTTTTCAAAACGACATATTTGATTTTGTAAACAAAGAGGTACCGTCATCTACACGGTAAATCTGAAGTATGCAATTATGACTTCAAAGTAGGCACTTTGTTGAAGACTGGAATTATACATAAAATGCCTGAAAAGGTTTTATGCAAAAATGCCTAAAGAGGTTATACGTCAAAAAGCAAATACATTTTAGGCATTTTGCAGCATGTGAAAGAGATTAGAAAGTATGCATTTTTAAAATGTGATTGTGTGTAGGAACTAATCACTTTATGAAATGAAGATGAGATAAGAAACTCAGCACCATACACCATAAGGAAGGAACATGTTTCTTCTGGCTGGGATTGATCATTTGCAGCGGTTATAGTATCAATAGATATAGATCAATCTAAATGATCTAATTAGTGCCTCGTAGCCTGTCTATGATTCTGGATTCAGGTTTGGCTTGCAATAACCCATTTTTTTTATTTTCACTTTTTTCCGGCAAAGCCACTTAACTAGACCAAATCGATATTTCCACTTTGATGATAGCCTTGTTTTTATGCATTTTTTCTATCACACGGGAATAAAAAAAGGACTTAAAAGTATTCATTTTTTGAGATTAAAAAGTAGGCATTTTTTGACGTATGGAGGATGTTCATCGAAATGCATAGAATGTAGTCAAAACATTACCGTAAAGGGGGGATGATCATTGGGGTAAAGTTGATCAAATAGGCAGTTTTTTTTTTCGTTCTTGTAGAGCCTTTTAACCACTGCGTCCAATACTTAGGAATATTGTGGTATGACCCAGATTGAATTTAGTGCTAATCAAGTATCAAACCACAACTAACATGTGGTAAACATTGGTAGACGTGGCACACAATCCCAGTTAGGCTCGACTCGTGTTATTAAGCCTTGTACCCTACTGGGATTGCTTTGCCAAACTTCGATAGGCTCAAGTAACCCTTTTCCAAATATTGACCTTTTTTGATTGAATAGTGCTACACAACTGCAAAGTATGTGTTCGGCTGTTTCATTTTCAAATTGACAAAAACGACATTCTGATGATTCGATTTTTCCAATTTTGTTTAAGTGATACTTACTAGGGCAGTGACCAGTCATCAGACCAGTTATTACCCTTAGATCCTTTTTCCCCAAATTTAATAGAGCCGGAGCCTTTGCTGCACTGGGTTTTATGAACCTTTTTTTTCCCGCGCCTATGCGCCGGCATTTTATTTTATTTCCACCATGGACATTTCCCAGGTTTTAATTTTTATTCTCAACGCACACCCCGGGGCACCCCCAAAAAGATCACGACCCACGAAACCCGAAGCAGAGCCTTGTCTTTCTAGTTCATTGGCGTTTTCATTTCCTTTAATTCCCCAATGACCGGGCACCCAAGATATTATAACCTCGTTCCTGCTAGCCAGTTGTTTCAGCGAAAGAATGCATTCCCACACTAGCTGCGATTGACACGTGAATGATTTAAGGGCATTTAACGCTGCTTGATTGTCCGGAAATATACAGATCTTAGCAAATCTATAATTCCTTTTGATGCGTAAATAAGCACATTCTGTTATGGCTTGAATCTCTGCTTGAAATACAGTAGGACTCCGATCCATAGGTATGGCCTTGGGGATATCAGGGCCAAAAACCCCGGCTCCGGTATTCTCTCCCATCTTGGACGCATCCGTATAAAAAACAATAGATCCGGGACGTGTGCTAGGCCCACCAGACTCCCATACATAGCGGCTTGATATAATGGCGATTCTTTGTAACTTACCTAACTTCTTTTGAGAGGTTACCTCATTTGTTTTGGGCCACCATACCAAAGAAGCATAAGTAATTGTTGGTCGGACTATTGCTGTATAAATCCAGTTTACCATGTTTGGTCGTAATGGGCAGAAATAGGCAGTTGGTCAAAACCATGTTATCTGTTCAAAGGAATGATACTGTTATGATTATTCTGATACATTCTAAACTATTTAAAAAACTGAAAACTAGTCACTCAAGTGTTCTACTGAACCATATCACTGTTCCCGTAAATACAAACACCGGTTTGTTAGTTGCCGTACTGTGCAGCTACAAAGCTACAATTTATATTTAATTAGTTCTATGGATTTCAGGGTTCCTAGTTATATACTTACAAATTCGGTATTAACGGTGTATCAGTTTCAGGACGTTAGTACAATCTCGGAAAGATAATGTGCAAATCTATACGTAATTTTGCACATTATTTAAGGTTAGCGAACAAAGTAAGACTCTCTGTTTACAGGCTCAACATACCTATTATTAAGACTTGTCTCCGCAAACTTCGCTAGAGGACAATCTGTGATCCACCTGCTGGATTATTACTATACACATTGAACCTAAAAAATCATAATCATAACCTCATAAATCAACTGAATTCAAATCTCACAATATATTGTTTCAATTATGTCACCTACTCAAATCTGCTGACTAAAGCTTGTATTACACTGTTTGTCCAATAGCCACATCTGCTGACATAGGCAGATAGGCATCTGACAAACATCAATCGATCCCTGTCAACTGTCTGTTGCTAAAAATTTGGCTATTGACACAGTTAATACAAGCTTAATACCCTCAATCGTTCTATCCACTGTCGTTGCTACGTCAATTGGGTAAATTGACAGATCTGGGTAAATGATTATGATAGAAATGTTCTTAAAGTTCAAAATGGCGCACAAATGAAAACAGGTTATTTTTACGCAGACTTAAAGTGAATTTACAACTAAATAAATGAAATGTAGCAGCTACGGAGATACCTCGACGGTGAAAGCTATCAGCTTGATAAGTTTTTTCATGTTCTTTTTTTAAAATTTCACGTCAGTATATATGTTTAATACTTCAGGCATTTAGCGCCGCATTTCGGGATTCCAGAAGTTTGTTATTGACGACGAACAAATTTATAAGCATCAAATAAAAGCGACTCTTTTTTGGACACGTTAGACCTGTTTTGAAAGAGTTTCCAAGTTTTCGGACAAAAAGTCACCAGCATCTAGCTTGTTTTATAACTTTTTTTTTTTTTTTTTTTTGCTATTTCGATATATCAAACAATATTAAACAGTTCCCGAAAGTGTGTGAATGAAGTTTAAAGGAAGCAGTTCAAACTGAACAGATTTGAATAAATCCATAGTATTTTATTTTATTTATTTTGAATAAATTCAGAACTATTTTAAGCACTTTGTTTTAAATTCATCTTCTTAAAGTTATAATAATTGAGACAATCACGCGCACTACCATATTCCTTTTCATAAAAATTAGTCAAAATAACCCATCTGAAGCATGTCAAAATCTGAGTTAACTTTAGTCAGTTTCGGCCATATGTTCGTTTACTCAAATCTGAGTAAAGATTATTTCCTTGTGTATTATTCGTTGCAATTCCTTTTTAATGGTGTTGGCTCGCAAGGCCCACAACCAACCCCACTATCTCGCAGGAGGACCACCGTGATGCTGCTGTTTAGCAGTCCCAAGCACCACCAGGACTTTCGGCTTTTGTATTTAGAGTCCTGGGGGCACTAACAAGACGGTGACTCAGCCGCTCCTAACATGGAGAACAGACGCTGTTTTGAGCCGCCCCTAACATGGAGAACAGACGCTCAAATGGGTGAAAGCTTGGACTTTTACCCTTATTTTTAAAAAGCGGGGTGGCTCGCTTTTGTCAGAGCTGCTTTCGGATATTTGTGGGTTTTTGGAAGAAACTCAACAGAGTCCAACAACTGCTCAGTCCCCCCACATCCTAAACAGTCCCCGCCGCTCGTCCGGGGCTACTTATTCGTGTATTAAGTAGCTGTTCATCATATCTGATGGAACCCCACAATCCACGACCCGTGGACCTGCCGGGTCGCTTGCAGCTCAGCCCCGTAGAGTCTTCACCTACTCTACGGTCTTCCCGGCTGAGTAAAGATATGTTTACCCATTTCTGGGTAATTTTTCTTTTGGACAGACTGAGTGATTTTTGTATGTGTATGATATGTACTACTTCCCATTGTAGCACGGAAACTAAGTCCGACAGCAATGGGCTCTCCTCTCTGTTAGACTTGATCAAGCTTTAATAACCACTGATTATCCTAATAATGCCGTTGTATGAAGGGCCAAAAAGGGGTTTTTTTTTTTCAAAAGAGCAAGCTATCTAACATGAGGATGCCCCAATGGGCGGGGAGAAGAGCCCGCCTTCTATTCACAAACTGTTAGCAATGGGGAGTTGGCATTCCCACTCTCCCCATCCAGAGTGCTTCAATCGGATGCCCTGATGGCCCCTGCCATTCTCATGAAATATTTATATAATGGTGTATATATTTGTGTAAATGAAAAATACTACAAGCATTCGTATCTATAATAAAGGGTGTATTCGATAAAAATGGCACACAGAAAATCTTCTGTAACTTTTGAATCGTATGAGTAAAAAACCTATAAATTTGAGTAGATCTTATCCATAGTGTATTATTTACATCTGCCAAGTTTCATAGTTATACATTGAGTAGTTCCAGTCATGTCGTCGAAACAAAAAATTGTCCGTGAGAAAATTTTGTGCACTCACAATCAAAATCCAGGGGCGTCCCACCGGTGGATTGCTAAAAGGCTTGGAATTGCAAATACAACTGTGTCTCGTGTAATAAGAATCTTCAAGGAGCGTCTGAGTGTCCAAAGGAAGGAAGGGAGTGGTCGTAAAAGTGGTCCAATGGACAGTAAAATGGCCAGGAAAGTCGTACAACAATTCAAGAACCGTCCAAACATGTCAATTCGAGATGTAGCTAAAAAGTCTAAGGTGTCAGTCGGTTTTGTGCAGAAAACCATGAAGCGTGCTGGGTTACATGTTTACAAAGTGCAAAAAGCTCCAAACCGGAATGAAAAACAAAACATCGCTGCGAAAACCCGCGCCCGGAAACTTTACACGAAGCTGCTCACCAAATCCGGTTGCATCGTGATGGATGACGAAACATACGTCAAGGCCGACTTCCGTCAACTTCCTGGGCAAGAATATTTCGTTGCCAAGTCGAAGTTCGATGTTCCGGAGGATGTTCGAAAGAAGAAACTATCGAAATTTGCAAAGAAGTTTCTAATCTGGCAGGCGATTTGCGGATGTGGTGAAATAAGTGCTCCCTTCATCACTTCCGGAACAATAAACGGTGCGATTTACACGGAAGAGTGCCTTAAGAAGCGTCTCTTGCCATTCATTAAGAAGCACAAAGGATCAACTCTGTTTTGGCCTGATCTAGCATCCTGCCACTACGCTCGAAACGTATTGGAGTGGTACCGAGACAACGGAGTCAATTTTGTGCCAAAGGATATGAACCCACCAAATTCACCTGAACTTCGTCCAATTGAAAAATTCTGGGCAATTATGAAAACGGAACTTCGCAAACATCCCAAAACTATAAAAACAGAGCTAGAATTGAAGAAAATTTGGGTAAAAACAACAAAAACACTGGGAAAATCGGTTGTACAAAATTTGATGGGTGGAGTGAAAAGGAAGGTGCGGGCATTCGGGATGGGAGACGAAATTGAATAAAACAAATGTTGTAAATCAAAACTCATGAGTAGTTCTTCATTCCCTGAAAATTTCAAGAAAATCCGATAATCAGTTTAATTTTGATGAGTATATATGTGTGTGCCATTTTTATCGAATACACCCTTTATAGGTATGATCTTCGTTCGGTTGATCCTGAAATGCAAGAAATGTTGTAAAATGTTAAAGTGTAGAGTTCTGTGGTTTCGCGCATAAGCACGTTTTCGTTTGTTTTCAGCGATAGCAGCATTTCACCAAAATCTTGATATGAGGTATCCTGAAAAAGTTTATTAAATCTATTGAAATTTTACAAAACTAACATTTATACATTTTAATTTACTGTTGCCATGGTCACTATTTGCTACTTGATGCTGATTTTATAACAGCAATCCGCTTTTATTTTTGCTGACCTAATAGTTATTGCTACCGAGTAAGGAATGGGACGATTCAAGTGGAAGGGAGTTAAAGATAAATGGGTAAAAAGAACAATAAGTAATGTTTTAATCATCTTTGAAGTAAAATCAATAAAACAATATTACCAAATATAATGATGTTGTGCGTTATGATCAAGTAATGATAAAGATTGAAATGTAAAATCAAACACTAGCCAAATAGCACACAGCGCTGCATGGATCAGATCAGCTCAGAATTGGTAAAAAGCCCATTTGTAAACCGGAAATGAAAAATACATACAGCAATAAGTGCAAAAGCCTACCACAGATTCCGTAATTTTCAAAAACCTACCACAGCTGTTATTTTCGGACAGACTGAGTGATTTTTGACACCAAAATTAGTACCTACAGAATTGCGTGCATAGTCTCGTGAGATTGTGGCTCGTCTCTGGATCCCGAGGTTCATGGTTCGAATCGCGATAGCAACTTTTTTTTCTGTGAGGAAAATTTTCATACGATCGTCCTATGAACTTCTTCCAATAAGAGAATCGTATGAAATTTGCAATAATCTCTTCAGGCAAATTTCCATACGATATTCCTATGAACTCCCTCGATTTGTTCCCTCAGTGTACGTGTACAGCGCGATACGAGATTCATGATACGGAAATCACATGTGTGTTAGTGGTATAAAAAACATATCGTAGAAGTCACTAAAGCGAACAAAGACAAGGTCAAAGAACTCCTCATACACACTTTCAATGAAACGAAACCACATACAACTTTTAAGACATAAACGGTGTTCCGATCAAAATTTGGTCAAACAGTAATGTGTGTGAGTCGATCAAAGTTTTTATTAATAAGTCAAATTCTTTCTCTGTTTCAATTTCAGTTAATACAGAATACAGGAGAAATATTCAGCTAAGTTTCCTTTTTATCGAATGCGAATTGCCGGGTCTTTCGTTTAACACCTGCCATAGGATTTTGTACAGTCTCCTTGTCCACTTTATTCACAGCAGAACGCCAGTTTGCCTTGAACTGTTTCTCACTCACAACAGCTTTTTGAGTCTTGTTAAGGTACCGCTTGACGATGGCCCAATATTGTTCGATTGGGCGGAGCTCTGGCGTGTTGGGAGGGTTCTTGTCCTTGGGCACCACTTGAACGTTGTTGGCAGCATGGCCTTTTTTCCGTAATGGCAAGATGCCAAATCCGGCCAAAATAGAACGGAACAATTGTGTCGCTTCAGGAAAGGCAGTAGACGTTTTTGTAGGCACTCGCTCAGATAAATTTCCTGGTTGACGGTTCCGATTGCAATGTAAACTTTGCTTTTCAAGTCACAGGTACAGATGGCCTGTCACACCAGATATTTCTTCGCGAACTTTGACAGTTTAATGTGCTTGAAAATATCTGCCACCTTTCCCCGTCCAGTTGCCGTATAAAATCCCTGTCCAGGAAGCTGTTTAAAGTCTGCCTTGACGTAAGTTTCATCGCCCTGTACCACGCAATCAAACTTCGTCAGTATCGTCGTGTACAACTTTCGCGATCGAGCTTTGGTCGACGTGTTTTGTTTATCGCCGCGATTTGGAGTCACCGCTTTCTTGTAAGTCGACAGTCCAGGTCGTTTTTAAGCTGTATCTACGGTTGAAGGCGCCACTCCAGCTTCTTTGCGACATCTCGGACGGAGAGGTTGGGGTTCCGCTCGAAACAGCGGGCAACTCTTTTTGTCGTCGCTGTGGCCTCCGGCTTTCGATTTCCCCCCGATCCAGCTTTCCTGGCAAACGTTCACTGAACAAACGTTCACTGAACACTTTCAATACGTTGGTAACAGTTGAGTTAGCCACATTCAACAATTTCGCCAACTTGGCGTGAGAGTAGTTTGGATTTTCGCTATGCACGTGCAAAATTTTGATGCGTTGCTTCTCTTCCTTCGACGACATTTTGATAAATGAAGTGCTAATCTCAAAATTAAAATAGAGGCATGATGCTATACGCACACATATTCAAAATGAGGGGTGTGCAAATTTTTTTTAATGCACGATAAAAGGAAATGAGTCAAGTTTGAGTCGACCAAATTTTGATCGAAACACCCTTTATTACGAATAATTGAAACCTAAGGGCATCTTCAACGGCAATCCAAATCGAGGATTGGATTTATTTTTTAAGACCAAACGCAAAAACATCGCTGCACCGGTGTTGAACATTTTGTTTTATACTGGATCTATTTTGCATCATTTTCAAACTAGTATATGTTTTGATCTATTCTTGCAGCAATTTGGAACAAGAAAAATCCCCCAAACACCACACCCCACTTCATAAAACCAAAAAAAAAATAAAAATTTACCTTTTAAAAAAAAAAAACCCAATTTTATTAAATATATTTTGAGGAATACCAAGAACCCCGCCCAAAAGAACCATTTTGCTCCGTGTGATGCTGGCGGCGGACAAAAAGTTGTGTTGCTCGCCTCGGATGCTGATAATTACTTCAAGTTGCTCCCGGTGCTAGTGAATTGCCTTCTCGTTTCATTCCTAAATAACGAATGGTTGTCTTAGTTTTTTTTATTTACAGTCACTGCGGAAAACGCTGACTAGATCGGAGAATGTGGAGGTTCCGATATTCCAAATAGTATTTCGATTGCTCGGAAATGAAAAGTAATGAAGTCTTCAACGTAAACAATCGGTTTATTGATAGATTGGGCATGATAAGCACTTGCAAATAGCTCATGCAGATAAATTTTAGAGAAGCCTCTAGTTGACTCTAGTTGTCGCATTATGTCCAGGAACACCTCCCTTGGCATGCGGAAACGCAGAAAGTGCTTCTCGTTGTAGGTTTGCGTGTCACTAAAGTAGTCCTGGAAAACCTTCTGATGACCGGAGCGAAAATGACGGGCGACGTTGGGGCGTCATCCAGGACGTGACCCTCTCCGTTTAGAATCTTGTTTATCCACTGCCAAACAACAAATCAGCATTATCTAATATAGTTTTAATTAAATACATGCATTCACACACTCACCTTCAGCCAAACGAAAGAACAAGTATTCCTTGTCGTCAGCTAACGACGTACTACTGGCATTAAAAATTATTAATTTGGTCAAACCAATCAATGGCAAAATGTTTGTGAAAAAACTGGGATCTCTGAATAAAAAACTTTTGATCTCTGATGTTGAATCATCGACAGGATTACAGGTGTTGGCGGGTTTAACAACAAGAAATACAGCACCGGTGCGGGGAACGCAAAATTGGTCTATTTTAGCTAGTTCTATTCAAGTTTCGCTGATGCAAATCAAGTATAAAGTTGATAAAAAAATAGACCGCCGCAGAAGATGCCCTAATTGTAGCTGAAAAATTAGAAACGAAAATCAGAATAAAAGGCAATCAAGAAATAATTTCGCATCATTTTGTGACTATTTTCAAGTGACAATCATTATTTTTCGATTTGCATCTGTTTGCACATACATTTCAATGATATATTGATTAACATGACAGGAAATTTAAATCTTTTATCAATTACTCATGCAATTTTCATTAGTGCAGTCGGCAAAGGTATATGATAGCCAAGCCGGTCCAATGAAGGTTTTTTAGAATCTAATTTATGCTCAGATGTTTGCAGCTAATAGGTTTGAAAATGTATCTACAACGCTGAGTTGAGTAACATGTAAACTCTTTCTAAAGAATCTTGAAACAAAAAACAAAAACCTATATGGAATACTAACTCCCATCATACAGGTACATTAATTTTCAAACCCCTAACTACGGCCGGCGAAAGCATTTCTCTATTTTGCAAAGGGGATCAGTGCATTTCAAAACTTCCACTCTGTCTGGTTCTAAATGCTGCTGCTATGCTTCTAGGTAGGTGACTTCTTGCAGAGCGCGCGCGTTCCGGTACCTAGTTCAGTCCGTTGGCAGACCTTCGCCAGTTCAAACGTATTTTTCTGTTTCGGAAGTGAGCGAGCACTCGGTCGTTGTTTTGGATTTCGAGCCACGCCGTGGAAGGGGGGAATTTGTTTGTAAAGTGCAATGACACACCTAGCGACGACTTCGGCGGGCGTGGTGCACCATTCCAAACCGGCGGTGTGGATTATCCTTTCGCCGTGGAAGATAGTGATGCTATGGCTATAGTGGGTGGCAAGATCTACGGAATTTTGTGTGATCGATTGAAATTTTCACCACCAAGCATTGATGCAATGCTCTCAGGCGCAACGGATGAAGAAACATAAATTCAAGTTAGATTTATGATGCACTGTACAGTGCTCTTGGCGAGGAAGTTGATTCCTCTGATTTCGAAAACAAACCGTGAATAATCGTGGTTCAAACTGGTGCAGCATCATAGCCGTGTGGTGGTCCAAAATGTATCTGAATGCATGCTATTAATAGTTAGCTACTGAAAGCGTCGCTTCCCCAAAAGTAGAAGACGCGAGCGATGCATTTCCGCGCCATCTCCGTCCGTGTGGTTTGCATGGCTCGGCCGGGGGCATCAGACGACGCCAGGCTCCGAATGATGTGTTAGAAGAATAGTGTTAAACAAAGTGTCATAGAGTGGCAATAATATGAATCACGTTCGAAAGTGAATAAAGTGAACTGCGAAGTGTAGCAAAAAAGGCTTTACCAATTTGATGGATGTCTATTTACGTTGATCGAGTGAAACGAACGCGAGTTTTTTTTTTTTTTCAATCGCCCGGGATCTCCCCTAGCTGGAAATCGACTTGTGTTTGCGCTATTGCTTGTTTCCGGTGTTTTGAGCGATCTCGGCTGTTACGAATAGTGATGGAGACGCGTGAACAACATTCATGGGATGGTAGGAGAGTGTGCTGCTACCCATTCAATAGCAGTGTGTTATTATTTTTTTTCGCAATGAATCGGTAGAGTAGAGGAAATAAAAATTTGTGATATGAATCAAGTTCACGGGTGTTCGTTTCGGAAAATGGATTTGTTTGATTACAATGTAGGTACTAGAGAAAGAGTTTCCTGCAAGCGCAAAAAAAAAAAAAAAAAAGTTGGATGGTGCATTTTGGATGCAACCGTATAAAACTGTATCAATATTTGACAGTAAGCGCATAAAATCTCTGAATATTATCGGATGTATAAAGAACAATTTAGATTAAACTAATTTTAATATTGATTAATCTTCATTTTAGTTTTTTGTTAAACAAGTTCTTTTATTTTTACAGGCTCAGTTGAATCAACTTTACAGGGCCAAGTTTTATTTTTTATTGTAAATCAATTATCTTAAACCTAAAGATATGGGGGTAGAACCGATTACTCCCGGTCATCTCGAGGTTAATGGGAATATCAACTCAACGGGAGGAAATAGCAAGAATGGATAAAAAAAACACGTACAGTACTGGCAGAAATAAAAAAGTGCTCACGGTGTTTTGTGCTTATGAGTCTTCTTTCGAAATAAGAAATGAATTACTTGATTGTATTTTACATTAGTTTATTACTATTACTATGATTTTTTTTTCTAGTGTGGCAAAAATAAAGTGCCCATGAGACATTTTTCTTCCGCAAATCTGAGCAAGCTGAATTCAATACTTTGTATGTCCTCCTTTAGCTTTGATGACTGTTTGCAAGTGTCGAGGCATGCTTTCAACCAGATGTTTAAGATGGGTTTTATCGATATTTTGCCAGGCGCCTTGAAGGGCTTAAAAGAGCTTGTTTTGTTGGTAAGCCTTTGTCAACTTGCCGATCGAGAATCGACCACAATTGGGTTCAAATCTGGTGATTGCGGAGGCCACTTAAGTAATTTTATTTATTACTAGTCGAACCCGGTGCAAGCCTTTCTACGCAAGCAACTAAATGAATGAACATTTCAAAGAACTGGCGCGTTTATGGTTTTTTTTTCGGAATGAGTTTTGTTAAAATATTTTCGTTGGGTAATGTGTAATTTGTGAAAAAAAAATGTAGGTGTGTGTTTTTAATTTAATCGTCGTATCGTTAGTTTATTCAATGGTTTTTTTTTGTGTAGAAGAATTTCATAGAAAAAACATTAATCTTCTAACTACGCCGTATCCGATCAGTTTGAACGTAATTTTCTCTTGTATCATGAGCATGAGCACGGATGCGCCCACGGATGCTATTCCGTTATTGCCAGATCAGCTGTATTTACACAAAGAACCAACAGATGATGTTTGAGACTAACATACATCCTCAATGTGTAAAAAACTGGTGACCCATTATGAAGCAATACCGGCGTCGGCCGTGCCCGAATACTGGTCAAGTAGGAAATAGGAAGGAACGTGTTGACGTAATACTCACTTGGAAGGAAGCCGAGAAATCCTCTGCACTTCCACGAGAAATCACTGGGATGTTGGATAGTTGGGAAAAGGTTAGCAGCAGGGTTCGTTTTGGTTAACGATACGCTGAAAGTATGTAACTAGCACTATCTGGCATCGGACCGCTCCAATAGGCAACAGAACATCGAACGCCAGTTACACTGCATCCCGAATAGACCAGCATGACCTACTCACCGTAAACGATTTTTTTTTCGATATTCAACAATCCGATTGCGCTGTAGCAGCTCAAAGCGACCCCACACCTCCTTGGACAGTGCATTTACAAAAGAAGAAAGAAGAAAATAAAACATATAACTCACACACCTACGTATACTTCTCTATTCTTGATCAAGCACTGCAAGTTGGCGAAAAAAGGCACATGTCACCTTCTTTGACACACCTTTTTCAACGGAAAAATTTACACAACATTTACGGGATCATTATTCAACGACAACAGCACTTTCTTTTTCACCCCGAATCGTCCATTTTCCAACTCAAATCCATGGAGAATATTGCTGAAACAATCATTTAAGTTTCAGCAATATTCTCCAATACAATCGGTCAGAATTTTTGCAACTAGATTTTTCCCCGTTCCTCACAAGTGCACACACTATTTTTCCTTGAAAAAAAAATTCCCCTCTCGCTCGAAAAACACCTAATTTGTATTTCAACCGGAATTAGCTATGCTTTGATGACACGTTCGAACCGGAGCCGGTGTAAAAATCGTGCGAAATTCGGATCTTTCAAGAATTCACAAACTCACTTTCCCGGCAAAAAAAAGTAGCGTACGACGGACGGCTGACGGCGGCGAGACGATAAAATGGACGCGTTCACTTCCAGGCGGCGACGGTGGCCACTCAAACGGCCTGCCAATCACTTTATTTCAATGGTCGCTTTACTTATAAAATAACGCACTTTCACCCGCGATAAAGTCATGAACAGAAATTTCGCTTCATAAATTTATGAAAAAAATATTGACAGCGCAGGAAAACACGTCCACTTGTAACCAGAGCCTACTGCGATCCATAATTTTCTCTTGTATCATCTTAGATTAACTTCTAGTGCATAATATAGCACTGAGAGTAACACCCCGTTCGCACTACAACCTATATTACGTGATATAGAATATCTTAATATCAGCATCTATACATCTAGTTTTCACCGGAAATAATGTACATAGCATTTGATATCAAGATACTCCATATCACGTAATATAGGTTGTAGTGCGAACGGGGTGTAACTCAAGCATCCTCCAATCTTGACTAAGAATGGGTTCAAACTTCTATCAGAACATGCTGCTTACGCGAGAAATTGGTTGAAATTTCTGTTTCATTTGTATGAGAGCTCCTCCCCCCTCTAGAGAGAGGGAGACATTTGTGTTATTTTTTTTTTTTTTTTAGGGTGCCATTTGTGTAATTTTTTTTTAAGGTGGCCCTCCGCCCACCCCCACATCAAAGAGCGCTAGACTGAGCTCCCTAGTAGTGTACACTCTAAAATCAACCACAAACTACAAAAAGCAACAACAAAAACTTAATGATGGTTGACAATATTTAAATTTGAATGAACAAAGGGACTGAACAACAAAAGAAAACAATGTGTGCTTCTAGTGGGTTTTAAATGGATGCAACTTTCTACCCGTTGGGTATTTTCTATTGAAATTTTGGGTGGAATTAGTTCAATGTGTATTTGTTTACGCTGTGTAAGTTTCACTAGCAGATTTGTAATCGTTGCGAAAATGGAGTCGAAAGAACAGCACCGGCGTACGTACCTCGAAAATCCGGATCTTTCTCATCGTGCCATCAGCAGGAAGCTGGGAATGGTACATTCTACGGTGTCTCGTGTTTTAAATCGGTATCAGGAACGTTTGACCATCGATTGGAATGAAAAAAGTGGCAAAAATGGATCTCCGTTAAGGATCACAAGCGGCATGTTTCTTTTCGCTCGGGTGCTGTCAGTTCAATCAAAGATGGCGTCGAAACAGCAAGCACTCCGCGAGCGTGTTGTACGGTTTTGCGAAACGCATGGTCATCGTGGAAAAAAAGTTTACGGTAGACCACTTTCGAGACGAAAACGTGCCCGTGAGTAACGGTTACCGGATCCTGGCATCCGGCGGAAGGCCGGTAGCGGCCGTTGGGTGAAGGTAATGACGAAGAAGAAGCAGGAAGCGATGAAAAAGCTGTGCGACAACAAGGATGGAACGAGTTTGCGTGACGTCAGCCAAAAATATCACTGTTCCCATACCTTGATTCACCGAACCCTCAAGATGGAGGACATCATATGTCGGAAGAAGATTCGGTCTCCCGAGTACACGGACGAGCAGATAACGACCGTGCAATCGCAGTGCCGGTGGATGACAAAGAACTACCTCGGGACGTCGTTCGTGCTGGACGACGAAAGTTACTTTCCGCTCTCGAAGACCCACATTCCAGGAAATGACAGCTACTATTCCAGCGACAAGTCGGCCACACCCTCCGAAGTAAAATATAAGTTTAAGCATAAATTTGAAAAAAAAGTTATGCTGTGCATCGCCATATCGGACAGAGGGATTTCAAAGCCGTGGTTCAAGCCGAGCGGTCTGGCCATTAATCAACAAGTGTACCAAGAGGAGAGTCTTGAGAAAATTCTTCCGCCGTTCTTAAAGGAGCATCATGCGGATGGGAAGTACGTCTTCTGGCCGGACAAGGCATCTTCCCATTACGCCGAGAAGAGGCTGGAGTATCTTGAGCAGAAAGAGATACCGTAAGTGCCGAAAGAAAGAAACCCGACCAACTTGCCCCAGTGCCGTCCATTGAGGATTTTTTTCGGTTCCCTCAGTGCCCTAGTGTACAAAAATAATTGGTGGGCCAAGGATACGAAGCAGTTGACCACGAGGATCCGGAATTTTATCCGGGAGATGGACGTCAGTGCCGTCCAGCGCTCTTGTGAGAGCATCGCGACTAAGTTGCTTTGAAAAATAATCATTGTTATTAATAAAAAATACTGAATTCGTTGAAAACATTTTTTTTTACTATATGACTGAAAAATTATCATTTTTTATTGAACACCCGTTAGTCGACTTGGCGGTCATCGATCATCGCTCCCAGGTACTTTAACACACGCTTCGAGACTATGGCGTGTTCTCCAACGGTGATTTCAGCCCACTATATCGCTTTACAGTTCCTGATCAATAGCTTTGCTCATACATCGAGTCTTCAATCGTGTCAATCGCTTCGATCGCCAACATGACTTCCTCTTCCAGCGTTTCACCTAAAACTGTCAGGATGACGTCGCCTGTAAATTCAACGATCTTGACTCCAATCGGCAGCTACAACACGCCGGCAGCGTCAACACACCGTTGTATATTCCGTTCCAGAGTGTTGGGCCAAGAATGGAACCTTGTGGAACTCCCGCCGTAATCCTAAACGACCTCTGCCCCATTTCTGTATTGTACACTAGAACCCGGTTCTTGGAGTAGCTCCTTAGAATCCTGCACAGATAATCTGGAACCCTCATTCTGTGCGTAAATCATCTACAGCAAACGAACAGTTTAAAGATACGTTAATACAAAGAACCTAATTCTGTGCATCGCTTCGACGATGGCCTCCCAGCTAGCACTATTGAAGGCATTCATGACGTCTATCGTCATCACAGTACCAGACGCTTACCAAGTGTATCCAACAAGCCAACGATATGGGCCTATACGATGCTGGGTCAGCCGGCAGTTTTCCTGGTTTCGGAAGCAGCACGACCACGAGTTCCTCATTGATGACTTGCATATCTTCGGTGTTGCCTTCCTCAGCAGTCACTGGTCACCCACGCCGTTAGATCTATTTCGGAAAAAGCCCCTTCTCGATGACCTTTAGCTTGGCTTTGTTGGTACACACGGCGTCGATGCCTTCGATGGCAAGTGAAATTTCATTCAGTGAAAACTGGATGATGAGAAGATTGGTGGAATGCCAGGGAATAGCAGTCTTGACTTGGTACAGGTATCTTTTCCGAGGCACGAAATCATCGCTGGCTTCATAGAGCTTTTCCTAAAAGGTTGACTGTGGATTGTCAATTGTTGCGATCCGCAAGATGGCATTCGTGTATAAAATTGTTCTAATTATCATCTATCGCAACAAAATTATTGTCGCTCACGTCCAACAGTAAAACAAAAGGCGTGTGATGGCTGTCGACCCGTAACAGTGGAGTTGGGGGTTCGACCAGGTCCAGATGCTCCGGTAAACTAACGACTGCAAGATCAAGGAGTCTTCTAAAGGGCGAACACGAAATTATTGCGACACATTCAACAGGGCATAACTTTTTTACCATTGGGTAAAAATCAACCAAATTTTGCACACTTTCTCATTGATGTGTATTGTTTACATGCTGTCAAACTCGAAGTCGTGTTTTTCGATTCAACGAAAATGGAGGTGAACCAACGCGAGTCGAGAGAACAAATTCTTTCCAAACACCTGGAATTTCCAGACCTGTCGCACCGGCAGTTGGGAAAAATGTTGAACATTCACCATTCAACCGTCTCCAGAGTGTTGAAGCGGTTCCAGGAGCGGTTGACGTTGGACCACGGCAAAGGAGCTGGAAGAAAACCGGGACCGGAGAACAAAAAGACGAAGGGAAAGGTGAAGCGGATGACTAAAGCAAATCTCAACGTCTCAAGCCGTGATTTGGCTAAAAAGATCGGCATGTCGCAGAGCTACGTCCAGAATGCAAAGAAGAGAGCTGGACTACATACATACAAGGTACAGAACTTCCCAAACCGCGATGAGCGGCAACAATCGACGGCTAAAACTCGGGCACGGAAGCTCTACGAGAAGATGCTGACAAAATATGGCTGCTGTGTGATGGACGACGAAACGTATATAAAAGCCGATTTTAAGCAAATTCCGGGGTTGGAGTTTTTCACCGGCAAGAGCAAGTTCTATGTGGACGACAAATTTAAGAAGAAGAAAATGTCGAAGTTCGCCTCCAAATATCTCATTTGGCAGGCCATCTGCTCTTGCGGACTGAGGAGTGAGCCTTTCGTGACAAAGGGCACAGTAAATGGCGAGATCTACAAATCTGAGTGCCTCGAGAAGCGCCTTTTGCCGTTCTTGCAGCAGCACGACGAAGCTCCGCTATTTTGGCCAGATTTGGCATCATGCCACTATTCTAAAAGTTTCCTGGAGTGGTATGAGGCCAATTCTGTCCATTTTGTTCCAAAGGACATGAATCCGCCAAACTGTCCGGAGCTGCGCCCGGTGGAGCAGTACTGGGCAACGATGAAGCGGGAACTTCGGAAGAGCAAGAAGACAGTCAAAGACGAGAAGGACATGTTAAGAAAATGGAAAAAAAACTGTGAAACTGGTACCGGATGACACTGTAAAGACTTTGATGGAGGGCATCAAGCAAAAATGCGTTCAATTTTACTTTCAAGGCTCCATCGATTAACTTTTCTTTTGATTTTTGAAGTAAATATATGTATAAAACTACCCTAAAATTTTGGTTTGATTCTAAAAATTATAAGAAAATTGGCATGACATTTTCGGTGTCGCAATAATTTCGTGTTCACCCTTTATTGGTGTTCAAGAAGCTGTCAACTTGCCTTAAGCCCGCAGCGAAGACGGTTTCGATAAGAGATTATTTTTGTTCGGAAAGAAAGTTCGATGGAATGAAACCGTTGACATCGTCGTCCAATTGCCATCGCAAGTTTGGGAGGTTGAAGTCACCCAATGACAAACCGATATCGGTTTCACAAGCGCTGTTTGTGATGCTGAACTGCATTTTTATGGGCAGAATAAAGATCAGCGTGTGAGTTTAGAGGTAGGTAAACAGCAGGTATGATGTATAGCGGACGATGTGTCGATCTTACACAAACTGCGACTTGCGTAAGTCGTTCACAATCTAACAATGGAACCGCCTTGCAAGCGTGACATTCGCGAAAAAACGTCATGGTTTTTCGAGCCTTATGATTCGGGTTATTATCCTGTTGGAATATGAACTTGTCCTCTAACCCGACTTTCAACAGAGACTCCTCCAAGTTTTCGGAGGCTCGTGTACAAAAGTGACCCCGTTGGCTTCGTAACACTCCAGGATAACATTTGAATAGTGGCACGAAGCTAGATCCGGCCAGAAGATCGTAGGGCCCTCGTGTTGCTTCAACAGAGGAAGCAGACGTTTCTGTAGACACTCCTTGAGGTAGATCTCCCCGTTTACAGTCCCGGTAGTCACGAACGGTGCACTCCGTTTGCCACATGAGCAGATCGCTTGCCAAATCATCTATTTCTTGGCACACTTTGAAAGTTTCTGCTTCCTTACTTCCTCCAGAACATCAAACTTGTGCTGGGCGGTGAAGAACGTAGCCCCAGAAGCTGCCTGGACGTAAGTCTCATCATCCATGATCATCCACTAATGATAACTTTCCTGAAACTATGATGATCCTGATTTTCCGTATGTTCCTGATGATCCGAAGAACTATGAAGTGGCCAGTCGCAATCACAAATGGGCTACTACAGTGAACTCGTTCTAACATTACGTGTACTTATTTTTGAGTTTTCATGTTATTTGATGAGTCGCATGATAGGTTCTGATCAAAATCCGAATCTGGCCACTTTCTCGGGAGTATTCGGAGCATCAACCCTGATGTGACCAATGTAGTTCTGGACTTTTTGTATCATCACTGTGCTGTTTCTTGCGTTATTGCTGTGTGTGCATACCCAAAGGCGATTTCCTGAAATAATGAGTGTAACGATGAACGGAGAAAAAATCTATGCCAAGTGCTGCGAAGCGATCGCTGGCATTGAATTCGTTTCTTGCCGTGGATATTGTGGTTGCATGTTTCACATGACATGCGCGAATGTGTCTCGGGCTCTTTTGGGATATTTCTCGCCTCACCGCAAGAATTTGTTCTGGATGTGTGACAAATGTGCAGAGCTGTTCGAAAATTCACATCTCCGTTCCATAACAAAAGTGGCCGGCGAAAAATCACCGCTGGTGTCTCTCACAGTTGCAATAAGCAATCTGCACACCGAAATAAAACAGGTGTCGCAAAAGCCCGTGCCTTGTATTCAGTCACCATCGGTTAAGAACTGGCCCCAGATCGGTCCTATCCGAGCTGCCAAACGGCTTCGTGGACCTGATTTGGCACATAAATTAACCGAATGCCAATCTGGTTCTAAGCAGCTAGACAACAGTGTGAAGTCTGTTCCAGTGTCGCATACGGCCGGATGTTACAAATGAGGAAGTTTTGGCAATGGTGAGAGCAAACCTTGATACTACCCAGGACCCGGAGGTTGTCAAACTGGTTGCCAAAGGAACTGACACCAGCAGCATGACCTTTGTCTCATTCAAAGTCGGACTGGACCCATCATTAAAGACAAACGCACTGGATCCATCGACGTGACCGGAAGGAATCATGTTCCGTGAAATTGAAGGCAACTCTGCCCAAAATTTTCGGAAACCGTCAGCAGTTTATTTGACGCCAGCATCCAGTACACCGCCTTCAGTGAGCATGAAACGATAAATTACAGTAATTCACACGTTTACACCCCGGGACGCACCGAACACAGCACTATGGAAGCTCTCAACCCCACCACCGTAGTCGAGTCATTCCAGCCAGCGACCAGCAGCCGTCCTGACCCTACGTGTGGGTGTGGGGAAAGGGTCTTCCAAAACGCGAATACAGGCAAGTACGAATGTGCTATTTGTCTACCAAGACCTGATTCACCCACCGTTTCCAGAAATTTTCCACTGATTCCTGACACACCTCAACAATCACAGCTTGAGATAAGAACACTTGGACGCACCGAACATAGTAGTTTATGGGTTTACTATCAAAACGTCCGTGGGCTGCTGACCAAGATCGACGAGTTTTACTGCCCTGGGATGCATAGTTGACGTAACCACCATCATGCCGATTGTTGAGAGAACGCGTTTTTCCGGGTTTAAGCTGAAATGCAATGTATACCAACAATTATGGACAAATGTTCTGTCCATTTGATGAAGTTTTATTAATGAAAGTTGGCCAGCAAGATAATTAGAAAACTTTCATTTTGTTATCATCTTTAAAACGCATACCCCAACTTATGTGAATAAACAGGCATATTACTGAACGTTTATTCTCATAGTTTGGCGTAAAAACCAGGCTGCTAAGTTCTGAATAATTTATTAATAATTTTTTCCGAAAATTCAGTGATTGACAAATAAAATTCATTTGAAAATGTCCGACAAAGGTGCTCTGTCTCTATTGCTGTCCTATTCAAGTTCAGATAACGACGGTGAGAGTGATGCAGATTTGACGGTGGAAATTTCCGATAATCAGCCGATACCGCAATTACAACAAGGTAATGATCCTGAGGCTAATGATCCCGAGAAAAATGAGCTCGAATTGCTGGCCGACGCAAACATTCCGGAAATACCGCACATTGATCAGCAAGAGGTGCAACTACCGCCAATCCTAAACGCAGGCGGTAGGATTCCTGGTCTTCTAATTATGGTTTTACATTATCTAATGTTTCAATGTACGTGATCTAGACTCCGATTCAGATTTACCGATGGCCATTTCCGGTGTTGAAGACGAAGATGCACGAAATGGCTCTCTAAATGGACCCGTTTATGCCTTTTTGTGGAACGATGTGATATAACGAAATACCATGGATTGCAACTTTGACGTCATTATTTTAATGTATACCGATGTGACCGAAGCCAAATGAACAGCAGTAAATGTCGTTTCGGAGGGGTTCTAATTGCTGTGCATCATCGGTTTATCAGTAGCAGTGTTGAAGTATCCAGCGGAGAAACGTTAGAACAGGTATGTGTATCGATGAAGATTGGTTCCAAACGACTTTTGCTTTGTACCATTTATGTTCCTCCAAACTAAAGTAAGGATCTCAGTATATTGACCGGGCATATTTAGTCGATCCATGAGCTTGTTAACAGAGGCTCTGACAACGAGTGTCTGCTGGTATGCGGTGACTATAATCAGTCTGGAGTGACCTGGAATTATTCTGATGGTCAGATTCAACCCGTAAACTCTATACAGGGTGCGGCAGAAAATAATGCGAAAATGTTCAAACTTGAGTATTGAGTTAATTCGTGTAGCTAGTGACTAATTTCTGTCGAAAGTGTATTAGTTTATGTTTACTTTCAATCCAAACATTCTATTTGTTTTATTGCAAATTCGTCAAAATGTTCGCGAAAGAAGTGATCGCCAGTTTGTTGCTCGCCCAGAAGAAGCCGAAAGGGATTGCCAAGGTGGTAGGGTGCCATTTGGCAACAGTTTACCGCATAATAAAGTGCCTGCAGGATGGTCCTAAGCAGCGGAAGCCGGAAAGCGGCCGTCCGCGCTTTGCACGCACGCCGAACGTGATCAAATCGGTCCGTGCAAAAATTGCTCGCAACCCGGTGCGTTCCATAAGAAAACTTGCAAAGGAAGCCAATATTTCGGAGAAATCCATGCGGAGAATCATCAAAGAAGACCTGCATGCATCTTCCAGAGCCAAAGTGAAGCGCCACTTGATTACGGACCGGGTCAAGGAACTAAGAGTGACTCGTTCCAAGAGATTGCTTTCCATGTTGAAGAAGGAAAAAATGATAATCCTGTTCTCCGACGAAAAGCTTTTCAGCATCGATGCTGTGGCCAACAGCCGCACGGACTGGTTCATTTCACCGCAGAAAATGGAGAACGTTCCGGAAAAAGTGAAATTCAAATTTCAAACCCAACATCCGGCTGGTGTCATGATGTTTGGCTTGGTGGCGTCCAACGGTTTGAAAATGCCGCCTGTTTTCATTGATGCTGGAGTTAAAATCAATATCGAAGTGTATATCGGTATTTTAAAGGACCAAGAGCTTCCCTGGGTGAAGGCCAACTTTTCCGAGGACCAAAACGTTGTCCTACAGCAGGATGGAGCGCCGTGTCACACGTCCAATCGAACCCAATAATAATGGTTGAACGATAACATGAAGTTTTGGCCGAAGGATTTGTGGCCTCCTAGCAGTCCAGATCTTAATCCGTTGAATTATTCGATTTGGGCATATGTTGAAGCACGAGCCTGCAAAACATAACACCCTAGTGTGAAAACCCTGAAGTCAACCATAACACGCACATGGCAGTCAATATCGGAGGACTACGTCCGAAAGGCATGCTCTGGTTTCTGGCGTCGGCTCGAGGATGTTATTAATAAAAATGGAGGACACATTGAATAAATTGGTTAAAAAAGACTTTATAAAGATAACTGCACTCAAAAATGTTGATATTATTGCTTGAATTAGTTGAAAATGGGATGTGGCAGAAATAGAACAAATTTTCGCATTATTTTCTGCCGCACCCTGTATCTTCATCGAGAGCTAGCACGATATTGATTGATGGTATGGATTTCTTCAACATGCATCAAAGAAATCTCGTGCACAATCACCTAGGACGCATTCTCGATTTGTTCTTTAGCCCAACGGGTCTTTCTGTTGAAATCTCGAGTTCTGTTTCACCACTCTTACCACTTGACCTTCATCACCCGCCACTGGTTGTCTGTGTACCATCTTTAGTTGATGACGGTGTACCATTGCATGGTGTGAATGAGAATGTTGTGCTGGCGTTAGATTATAACAAAATTGACTTCAATGCTCTTTGGGATTTTTTTTCTGCCTTTGACTGGGATGTTCTTTTTGATGGACTGAGTGCTGATGAAATGGCTTCAATAAATCTTTTGCCGAATCGAAATTTCCCGCAGTCTGGAAGGAGTCTTTGAAGGTTCCGGTACACAAGATAGGAGACAAACGTGACGTTAAAAACTATCGGGGAATCACTAATCTGTCAGCTGCCTCTAAATTGTTTGAGATAATAGTGAGTGGTTTCATTCTCGATCGCACCAAATGCTTCATCTCTGGCGACCAATATCGTTTCATGCCTGGACGTTCGGTTACTACCAATCTCCTAGATTTTACCACGACCTGTTTCGAGCAGCTGGAGAAGGGGACACAAGTAGACGTCATCTATACTGATCTAAAAGCAGCGTTTGATACAATCAACCATGAAATTCTGTTGGCGAAGCTATCCAAACTGGGAACGTCGGAACGATTGACATCATGGCTGTGCTCATATTTAACAGACAGGTCTCTGCGAGTGAAACTTGACACTAGAACTTCCTGATTTTTTTTACGAACTCGTCAGGTGTTCCTCAGGGTAGCAACCTTGGACCGCCACTGTTTGTTCTATACTTCAACGACGTATTGCTTCTACTAGGAGATGGCTGCAGGTTTGCGTATGCTGATGATCTAAAGCTGTTTTATGTGGTATGAACTGCCGAGGATTGTACTCGTCTTCAATCATTATTGGATCGATTCACTGATTGGTGCCGTCGGAATAAACTTATGATCAGCATTCCAAAGTGTATGGTTATGTCGTATTACCGCATCAAGCAGCCGATTGTTTTCGACTATACCATCAATGGCGTCGTTCTACATAGAACCACCCAGTTCAGCGATTTAGGTGTTCTACTGGATCATGAATTATCGTTTAACCTCCACCGCTCTGCTGTGATCTCTAAGGCTAATCGTCAGCTAGGGTTTGTGTCAAAAATCTTAAGAGACTTCACTGACCCGTACTGCCTGATAGCCCTCTATTGCTCACTGGTACGACCGATCCTAGAAAATGCCGCCTTGTTCTGGCTTCCTCATCAATTGACTTGGAGCTTGAGGATAGAAACAATACAGCGCAGGTTTATCCGGATGGCATTGCGTAATCTACCATGGCGTGATCCGCAAAATCTCCCGCCGTATTCAGATCGCTGCAATCTGCTGCAATTGCATACTTTGGAACGCCGACGGAAAAATCAAGAAGCGGAGTTGTTGCTTAACTTTTGAATGGAGAGGTCAACTGCTCGAGGATTCTCTCTCAACTGAACATCCGAGTTCCTCCGAGAGCATTACGGACTGGTACACTTCTCCAACCCCGATTCCATCGAACAGCGTTTGGAAACAACGAACCTCTAACAGCTATGGGCCTGTTCATAAACCACGTAGACTCATTTTTGAAAATCTCATCACCCATCAGCGGCTTAGTTCCTGAAAGGAGCTATAGGGATCGAGGATTTGGTAGATGTCGCGACTATGAGCAGCAACTAATACCTGAAATAAGTTACCTGCCTAGCCCCTTCCAAACAATAATGTGACCAATTAACCTCGAGCTAACCACTATCCAAGTAACACGTTTTAGACCAAGCTCATGGTTTTTTTCTAACGTCAATAACTTAATTTCATACACGCATATAACCGAAAAAGCGCAATAAACGTAGCATTCTTGAACATCTTTTAGGTCATACCAGATGTTTTGTAAAACATCCATAAGACAAATATTAAGTTCTATAGATGCTTCCAACAGCATGCTTATAACATAATGATATGTTTTGTCAAAGCAAGCACGTATGAACAAAGTAAAAAAAAATATAAACAAGATTTTTTAAATGGCGAAACGATAGTGTAGCTAATGGTATTTTACGCGTTAAAGATTGCTTATAACTTTTTCAAATAGGAAATTAAAAGTGCTTTACGCATGGAAGTTAAATCAAAATTGTATATGCGGCTCAAGGTTAGCAGTGCAACTTTCCGTTTTACCTTCCCTAATTTCATGCGCCATCGATTGGATTGAAAAAACGTTGATGGTACCCCGAATAAATTATTGAATTTTAGTGAGATTTCTTTATGGAATTCACAAAAACCAACATGAAGCCTGTTGGTTGATTCAATAAAATGCCGATTTTCCAAGTCTACAGTCCTACAGTAGGGGTAAAAACATTAGTAACACATTTGATTTTCAAATGTTCGTTTTTTATTTTCTGTGTTTTTTGTTGTGAAATTAAACCGAGTAATGTCAGTATGAATGGAAATAGAAATACAATTTTTCTATTATGTTGTGCGTAGCTACATCTCAAAAGACTCCCCACAAACAATTTTTGTTAAGCGTAACAATTTATAAAAAATACTAAACAATCTACCAAACTGTTGCTTTATAATATATTTGAATAAACCCCTATGCCCAATTTGGGTTCTACTTGAATCAGTGAGTGGCATCTCAATCTTACATTTAGGTAGTGTTTTTTTTTATTCCAGTATTTCAAATAAACATATTTTCAGCCGTCACTGTATTGGATTCACAATCTATTCTGATAATTTCACTATTGCATGAGGATGTTAAAAACATGTTTAAAATTCATCTTGAATGCAACCTATCAACATATTTTCAAACAACTAGCATACAGGCTATTTCCAAACAATCCAAAATGAAGTACGTTTGACTCAAATCAGTCGAAAGTTTGGATACTCAAAAGTGAGTAAAGATAGTTCGTAGTGGTAAGATGACAAACAGTCACCGATGTCAAGAAGTAAAATTTAAGTTGATCGAACAAAAATAGAACAAAAATATGTTCGCGGTTCTGGTACCACATTTGAACCGAATATGTGTGGAAAACCATCCTCAAAACTTTTTCAAGACCAGACATGTTTGGTATTTCATCCTCACGACTTTTTTACAACAAACTTCTTATATTCTTGTCAAAGAAGATGTTGCTGGTGTTACTTGGGTAGTAATTGGTACCTCACTTTACTAAAATCGGAAAATAAAACATTGTTAATAACAATATTGAATATCGGCAACGCAAAGTGTTACACACGCCTGAGCCTAACAAACAAACGAACTGATTAAAAAAAAAGGATCCTAAACATACGGCATGAACAGTTGATAAATGGTTTGAGGATCATAACATCGATGTTATGCTGTGACCGGCACACAATCGCCAGAGCTTAATCCGATTGAAAACCAGTGGCAGATCGTTAAGAAATATGTCAATACTGTAAAATAAAAAATAAGGAGGAATTGCGGTGCCGAACCCAGGAGGTGTGGTATGCAAATTCTTGAAGGGCTGTTTTTGTTTTAAATTATTTCTATACCTTCAGTAATGTAAAATTTCTTCGTATAAGATGTTAACCTTAGTCCTTGAGACAAAAAGCATACATTTGGAAGAATCTTATTATTTATTTTGATCCGAACATGATTCATAAGAGGTTTGTCGTGTTGTTTTGTCCGTCACTGTATATCCATCATTTGAAAGGCGAGCTCCCAAGTTGCCTGACAAAGTGCAATTTCGGGACACTTTAATGTTCATAACCAGTATATTTTATCGAAAAACTGTAAATAGAATACTGATGATGGTGATCTAGACTGTTTGCCTCCTTGATGGATTCTCAATTTGTCATGCCAATAAATGCATTCTGTAGAGATCGGCTCGTGATAAACCTTAACTGGTAATGAAATATTGGTTAACAATATCAAAAAACGGTTTTCATCTTTGTAAATGGAAATATTATTATATTGTCATCCTCTCCAAACTGGGTTAATCAGACCTGCTTTTACCACCAAAAGGCTGAAATGCCCCCAAACCGCAATAATATTTAACAACCTCGATGTTGTTGCATTACTATGGACACCATACCGACAACGGATCGTTATTTGTACCCCTTTGGAGAGAATTACACACCGAAACTGTCTGGTAATACCATTATAGTGAGGCAATAATTGGAAGAGAGTAAACGTTAAACCGATTAGCGCAGCAGAATCGGGCAACTAAATTGATATATGATGGCTATCGGTTTTCGGAGTAAGGTAAATTCATTCGGGAGCATCGTTCGGGGGCAGTTGTTTCCTGCTGAACCGGAAAGTGTCTTCGGGAAGAAAGAACAACATTAATCGAACTACTTGCCATAATAATCGTTAAGAGAGCATAGTTTTCAACTTTCTCAAAACAAATACAATCATGAAAGTACTCCTTCGTTACAACAAATGAGGCAATTTAACAAAAACAAAATATTTTTGTGGTTGATTATGAAAGGTGGTGTTCTTGCTCCTACACATTCCATCACGAAGCAGTGCATCAAAACTTTTCCCATTTGGTGGCAATTTACGATCATCACAAACCTTCAACAATAAATCGAAAACATGTCCTCGATCGTGAAAGATTCAAGGAATTTAAGCCGCCGTTCGAAAATGCATTTACATAGCGAGAAGCGGAAATAGCGTGACTGGTTCCTCGTCATGTGATTTTCATACATTTTTTAATGGAGACCGCCAAAAATGGTGCATGTTTGTTTCGTCGCGATTGAAACGACGATGCCAGTGGGGGGCGGGGGGACAGACAGTTCATAGGACCGATAGCGGAATGATTTCCCCTACATCACTTGACCCAGTTTGTAGCTTTGTTGTTTTGGTGTAAATCTTTTTGGATTCATTGAGGCACAGCCAAAACCTACTACGATGCAAAAAAAAATATAAACAATCGAAAAGCGTCTTTGTTTTCTATACCGGGGTACAATTTAAAAAAAATAAATCTATTGCGACCCCCACGGAATGCGGTCAGGTTTTGAGCTTTAATATCTCAGTCATTTCTCCAAACATTTTCCAAATGTTTGCACCAATCGATCGGAAATATTTTTACGCGTCGATTCCAATAATGAATTGGTTTTTAACATTAAACTATTTAAAATAACGCAAATATAAGGTAATGTCTTAAAATGCCGATATTTCAGAGTTAATTTACTAAATGCACAGTACTTTCCTATCACAGACTTCAAATTTAAGTAAGGAACGTCTCCTATGCATCAGTAAAAGATATTTAAGGGGGACTCGTTAGCTTTTTGCTTCAGTCTTTCGGCGATCTCGAAGATGTTGTGTCAGCGCTCGCCTTCGCACCGTCAAGCCGACCGGCACACTCTACTGCGTAGCAACATGTCTGGCCGTGACAAATTTGCAGTCGGATTGCAGTTCCCACTCAGTTGCATTCACCGTCTGCTCCGGAAGGGCACTACACCGAGTGCGTTGGTGCCGGATGCCCCGTCTACCTCGCTGTTTGGGTGGAATATCTGGCAGCTGAAGTCCTCGAGTTGGCAGGAAACGCCGCCCGTGACAATAAGTAGACCAGAATCATCCCACGTCACATGCAGGTGGCCCTCCGCATCGACGAGGAGCTGATAAAACTTCTCTCCTGTGTGAACATTTCACGGAGTGTTGTCCCTTTCGGGCCGTCCTGCTGCACAAGAACACCGAGTCAAAAGCCTTAGTTTAATCGCGAACCATGTTCCTCCCGTCAACAAATAAAATCCTTCCTTTTCAGGACAAACAAATTAATTTGCCCATTCAAAGAGTTTGTTTAATTGAAGTTTCTCTTCCCTTAATCAAATTTCCATTACCACGCACCGGGCTTAACATGGCATTGTTTTAAACGTCGCGTCCCGGAGTAAATGGCCAAGCACGTTTGACAACCAACAAACGAAATATTATTAACATTTACCCGACCATGTGTACACATATGTATTGTACTTCCTAGTTGTACCTAGTTAGTGGATTAAGCATGAGCATGAGCATGTTTGACCGCCCGAGGTTGCTACTCCGTTGTTGCCAGATCAGCTGTTATTACACAGAGAACCAACAGATGATGCTTGGGACTAACATACATCTTCAATGTGCAAAAACTGGTGATCCCAAACTAAGGCAATAGCGGCGCCGGCCTAGCCCGAATGCAGGCCAAGTAAGGAATGGGTAGGAATATGTTGACGTGATACTCGCTTTATTGGAAGCCGCGGAATCCACTGCACTTCCACGAGAAATCACTGGGATTTTGGATAACAGGATTGGGTGGCAGCAGGGTTCGTTTTGGTTAACAATAAGCTGTCAAGTGTAATTAGTACCGATTTCCGATTTGAACCGATTTAAACCAACAGTAAGGATGCTATTGGGGCCACTCACAAAGTGTGATTGTGGTTTTTCATTGGGAAAACAAAGTGATTTAAATAATGCTGAAAAGCCGATTTTGACCGGTTTAAACCAACAGTAAGGATACTATTGGGGCCACTCACAAAGTGTGATAGTGGTTTTTCATTGGGAAAACAAGGTAATTCATCTCAACGCTTGAGAGCCAACTTGGAGCGATCTACACCAACAGTACGGATGCCGCTGCAGTCTCTTACAAAATGGGACGTTAGGGAAGGTCCATTAATTATGTCACGCAGTAGGGGGAGGGGGGTTCGAGAAAACGTGACGATCCATACAAAAAAAATTGAAGGTCCATACAAAAAACGTGACATGGGGGGGGGGGGGGGGATTACAAAAGTCAATTTTTGCGTGACGTAATTAATGGACGTTCCCTTATCCCTTCGAGCAGTTGATGTAGAAACTGGTTCTTGAAGCGCATTGTTCAAAGCAGCAGTTGCTTTAAAAGCACTAATGCGTCTATGCCGCCTGACTATGCGCTTCAACGAACGTTGCTGCCAGTCATCTTCATCGCTTCTGCTTCCGATTTACAGCTACTTTTATCAGGCGATGTTTTTCCATGTTTTTTTATATTCCGACATTATCCGGCAAACTGTACAGCCCTGGCAACACCAAGCAGTTTGCATGTTTCAGCGATCGAAGCACCGGCTACTCCGAGCATAAACTATACGGCCCCGTTGAAATTCCGTAAGCTCTAATGGCATTTCGAACTGCACTTCAGCACTTAACCTTGATTTGTCCCATGCGCAAGCACTCAATCCTGTCACTTTTTGTCTTCTTCTATGCAAACATGTACACGGATAAAAAATAATACCCAATTTGAGTTCTATTCCGCCAGGTCGATGGTTCCGTACGCCAAATTAATTTTGAGTTATTT
>JAHHFK020003888.1:0-82252 GCA_024533555.2 Aedes koreicus | reverse complement strand
CTACCGCGTGTGTGCGGCAAAACAACGGTCGTCTATTGTGCTGTGCTACCGTTTAGCTGCTGTATACAAACGCTGTGTGTGGTTTAATTGTCACGCTTTCTGCCAGCCAGTTGCAGTGAAGAGTGGTGACCCGACAACGAAGGGGTGCAAAAGTGCGAACAAACCGATTTTTTCGGTTTGCAGCGTAAAGTTTTTCTCCGTTGTTTGAGCTGGTGAAGTGCGCTGCGTTGGAAGAGTCATTCAGAATATAAAAAGGGGAAAATAAAGAAGTTTCCGAAAATCGGAAAAGTGTTCGATAGACATCCGGATAGTACTGCAGGGTGATCCAAAAGTGTTCGAATACAGTGGGGCACAGAATTTTGCTAACGTTTGCAAAATATCAACGTTGAAGGGACATAGAAGGTAGGATTTTTATTCTTTCTACTCTTCTTTTGTTCATTTGGGGTAGGAAACGGGTGACCGTTGCCATCATTTTAATACCAACGTAATTCATCATGGCGGCCGCTAGTAGCAGCGATCCAGGAGGGTCTGTCTCACGTAGGCTTCCAATATATATGGACCCAACAAACAAGTTCGGTGAATTGACGATTCTGCAGCTGACGGGAAAGGATGCCGTTCCACTTGTAGCAAACCCATTTATAGTTGGGAAATCAGTAGAGGCATGTTTCGGCGGACCGATTGAAAGTGCCAATACTGAGGCGCGAGGTACTACATACACATTGAGAGTTCGAGACCCAGCCCAAGTTGCCAAACTACTAAAACTGGACAAGCTTATCGATGGAACTGGTGTAGAAGTTATCCCACATCCGAATTTAAATGTTAGCTGGTGCGTCATCTCCTGCTACGAGCTAATTCGTATGGAAGAAAAGGACATCTTATCGGAAATTATTTCCGAAAAAGTTATCCGTGTACAACGTATTACAAAGATCGAAGGCAGTCAGAGAGTTAATACACCAGCGCTTATCTTAACATTCTGCTGCACAACGTACCCGGAGTACATTAAAATCGGCTTGCTGCGTATTCGCACCCGTCCGTATTTTCCGAATCCGATGCTTTGCTATAGCTGCTTTTGCTATGGCCATACCCGTGCCCGATGTCCTGGACCACAACGCTGTTTCAACTGCTCTGGCAATATGCACGGTGAAGAAGAATGTGGTGAAGCGCCACTATGCCGAAACTGCAAAGGAGATCACCGACCAAGCAGCCGTCAATGCCCGATGTATAAAAAAGAGGTCGAAGTAATACGTATTAAAGTTCGCGACAATTTGACATTCCCGGAAGCAAGAAAACCCCAACACCCAATTAAAAATACAAACAAAAAAAAAAAAATATAAAATCAATATAAAAACCAACTACGCATTTTTTTCCACTCCCATAAAAAGGAGAGGAGAAAGAAAACAACCCTCAGAACAAAAATAAAAAAAAAAAAAAAATTAAAGATAAGAAAAAAAAATAAATATTTTATAAATTTTTCCTTCCCCACTATTTTTTTTTTTTTTTTCCCCCTTGCACATCCAACTAAGTTACAGAAACAATAACATTTCCCATTTAAGCCCACCCCACCCAAACCATGAAAAACCTTCCAAAAACCTAAACGGATACGGAATGGCAGCAGGGTAAATGCACCCTTCTATTTGGGGAAATGTTCCTTAAACTTTGGAAAAATGCTCCTTAGATGCGTTTACCCGGTATAATGCAATCGGAGGTATTAACCTTCTGGTTAGCGCTTGCCGGTTTTTTGAAGGGTCTTAAGTTTCTTCAAGATTGTATAGCAGAGCTTCGCTCCGCAATCTTGTAGGTAGTTTTAACGGGTTTAAATTTCATTTTGACGAGTTCTAATTTAATTTTGAAGAAACTTAATTTCGTTTTGACGGGTCTTAATTTCGTTTTGAAATTCAGCAACTTAAAACCCGTCAAAACTATACAATCTTGAAGAAACTTAAGACTCGTGAAAACACCCGGCAAGCGCTAACCAGAAGGTTAATACCTCCGATTGCATTATACCGGGCAAACGCATCTAAGGAACATTTTTCCAAAGTTTAAGGAGCATTTCCCCAAAAAGAAGGGTGCATTTACCCTTTGCCGATACGGAATATGCATTCCCTCGCGCCTCGGCTTTAATGCTAAAGAAAACAGGACCGTAATTATTTTGGTCCCATTTTCCCAAGCAAGTCAAACGAACTGACAAACTGCCTCAATGTTTCGCTTTAATAACCCGATCTTCTTTCCTACCTTAAAAGGTCGAAAAACTGCTACGAACCAATTAAGCTCATTGCGGTACCTTTCTTGAACCATCATTCTTACCCCTGAATCGACACCTTCAAATTGCCCGACTGAAAGGTGTAGTCCATCAGTCCATCAAACCCTGTTCAACTTAAAGGTGATTTTAAAAAAAGAAGAAAAATGTCCCAGAAACTTTAAGCAAAACAACAATCCACCAAACACTGAAATTCTAAGCAACAATTTCAACTTTGCAACCTGAGAATGTGGGGGGAGGAAGTGGTGGGTAGAGACAGAAACGCACTCCTTTTGGGTTGACTGCCTTCGCAGCGACATGAAACAAAGAGAAACTCGTCGGACTGTTGAGAACTCCTTTGCAGGGAGTATCACCATTTGATCCTATCTCGGTGGCATCCAAGTCGGTTTTTTTTTTTTATCAAAACAGCGAGGAAAGGGTTTCCGAAATTGGAGAAGAAAATCGCTTTTTACCACCTTTTTAAAGCATTATCTTGCCTTTTTGGATGCTACGGTTTTTGGAAGGAGGGGGTGGGGGTGGGGGGTTTAAGCATTATGTATCTTTCGTGTTCACCGTTACAAAGGAGAAGTAGAATGGCAGCTGGGTGAAAGTGGCGTTAACTTTGCGAATTTATATTTCGTATCTTCCGAGAAATGACACTTGCGTGAAAAGAATGTGTTGATTGGGAAAGTTTATGGACTTTGTGAGAGGTTTTTCTAGTGGTGAGGAAAGTTTCGCATGTTTTTTCAACTCAATCCGTCGATTGATTGCTGAAAAGGAACGGTTTCAATTCTTTGTTATTTATAGAAAGGTTGGAAGCTTTCAAAAGCTAACCTTGAACAGTAATCCTGTTTATCGGCGAGCAAAAAAGCGACCATTGATTCGAAGCCAACAGCGAATTACTAAACTTCATGTTCTATCGACAGAGGCAGATGTGATAGCTGGTTTTAGCTAGCTGAATACCGTGGCAACATTATTTGTCATCAGTATTATCCAAGGGATTCCGCCCATAAACGATGTGCCATTCACCAGCTCCCGCAAAACAATCAATAATTGTTTGCTAATGTTTGTTCGAATGACAGTAATTTGAAATCCATTAGCACCGTTATCCACATCCCAGGTCTCGGCCGTATTCATGCATTGTGTTGCGATAAAAATCAGATACGAGCATCGATGTAGGCATCCAATCCACCGAGCGTGTTAGGCCGGGAACAATGGATAACCGGCACTGTTTGCTCAAAACTGGCAGTTAGAGGTGGTGGAGCAGGTATTTCGCTTTATGTTTGTTTGTTCATTGGAGATTCTATTCAGAAACGTCACATCCCCCCCCCCACCCCCCCCTGCCTTATTTCCCTTACTTCACCCTTCAAAAAAATTTTTCCACCAAAAAACACACACTCGACTTATCTAATCAAAAACTAATTAACCCCCCTTCTTTTTTTTAAACTCCTCGGCCCCCCCCAGAGCATCTCCTGCTCCACATCTCCATTCTTTACTCGAGTTTTCACACTAAAGGGCGATACGGTCAAAATTTGGTCAATATCAACTTGACGTATTTCTTTCAATTTTGCATTTAAAAAACCTGAACACCCCTCATTTTGAAGGTGTGTGTGTGTAGAATGTTGCTCCTATTTTGATTTTGGAATTCACTCTTCAGTTGTCAAAATGCCGTCCAAGCAAGAAGAGCAGCGTATCAAAATTTTGCTCGCGCATCGCGAAAATCCGAGCTACTCGCACGCAAAGTTGGCAAAATCGCTAAAAGTTGCCAAATCAACCGTTACAAATGTAATTAAAGTGTTTGGGGAACGTTTGTCGACAGCCAGGAAGTCTGGATCGGGGGGAAATCGAAAACCGGAAGCCGCTGAGACGACAAAGAGAGTTGCCGGTAGTTTCAAGCGAAACCCTAACCTATCTCTCCGAGATGCCGCAAATAAGCTGGGTGTATCGTCTACAACCGTGCATCGAGCCAAAAAACGAGCCGGACTATCGACTTACAAGAAGGTAGTGACTCCAAATCGCGATGATAAACAAAATACGACGGCCAAAGCGCGATCCCGGAGGCTGTACACGACGATGCTGACGAAGTTTGACTGCGTGGTAATGGACGACGAAACCTACGTCAAAGCCGACTACAAGCAGCTTCCGGGACAGGAGTTTTATACGGCAAAGGAAGGGGAAAGGTAGCAGATATTTTCAAGCACACGAAACTGTCAAAGTTCGCAAAGAAATATCTGGTTTGGCAAGCCATCTGTACCTGTGGCTTGAAAAGCAGCATTTTCATAGCTTCCGGGACTGTCAACCAAGAAATTTACGTGAAAGAGTGTTTGAATAAACGTCTGCTGCCTTTCCTGAAGAAACACGGTTGTTCCGTACTGTTTTGGCCGGATTTGGCATCTTGCCATTACGGTAAAAAGGCCATGGAGTGGTACGCCGCCAACAACGTGCAGGTGGTTCCCAAGGACAAGAACCCTCCCAACACGCCAGAGCTCCGCCCAATTGAGAAATACTGGGCTATTGTCAAGCGGAACCTAAAGAAGACCAAAAAAACTGCTAAGGACGAGCAGCAGTTCAAGGCAAACTGGCTTTCTGCGGCGAAGAAGGTGGACAAGGTGGCTGTACAAAATCTGATGGCAGGGGTCAAGCGTAAGGCCCGGCAATTCGGATTTGGAAAAGCGGAAGCCTAACTGAATATTTTCCTGAATTTTATACTAATTGAACTTGAAAAAGAAATTTAATTTGATTTTTTCAAATAAACGATTTCACCGATTTTCCCGCGTTTCGCCCCCAAAACCACCACCCGGGCCCCAAATCTAGTATCGCCGAACCTTCATGCTTTCCCCCCCCCAATAACCCACCGTAACCCTTCCACAACCGCCGAACTTCAATCGTTCAACCATTGTTGTGTTCGATTGGACGTGTGACACCCCCTCCCCCCGACTTGCCCACATCCCTTACCCAGCGAAGCACTTGGCCTTCAAACCGATTACACTTCGGTATTGATTTCACCTCCAGCATCACCGAAACCGCGCGGCATTTCAAACCGCTGGACGCCACCAAGCCAAACATCATGGACCCAGCCGGATGTTTGGTTTGAAAGTTCCGGTCCGTGTAGCTGTTGGCCACAGCATCGATGCTGAAAAGCTTTTCGTTGGAGAACAGGATTATCATTTTTTCCTTCTTCAACAAGGAAAGCAATCTCTTGGAACGAGCCACTCGTAGTTCCTTGACCCGGTCCGTAATCAAGTGGCGTTTCACTCTGGCTCTGGAAGATGGTGCAGTTCTTCTTTGATGATTCTCCGCATGGATTTCTCCGAAATATTGGCTTCCTTTGCAAGTTTTCTTATGGAATGCACCGGGTTTCGAGAAATTTTTGCACGGACCGATTTGATCCCGTTTGGCGTGCGTGCAAAGTGCAAAGACGTCCGCTTCCCGGCTTTCGCTGCTTAGGACCATCCTGCAGGGACTTTTTTATGCGGTAAACTGTTGCCAAATGGCGCCCTACCACCTTGGCAATCTCTTTCGGCTTCTTCTGGGCGAGCAACAAACTGGTGATCACTTCTTTCGCGAACATTTTGACGAATTTGCAATAAAACAAATAGAAGGTTTGGATGCAGCACTTGAAAGTTAACATAAACAAATACACTTTCGACAGAAATTAGTCACTAGCTACACGAATTAACCCAATACTCAAGTTTGATCATTTTCGCATTATTTGCTGCCGCACCCTGTAATCGCCGCATGGAGACATACAATATGGTGTTGGTCTGAAATATAAGTTTAATTTACAACAGTTTTTGTTTCTGTAACTGAAATAAAACTCATACAAACATTTGTCGGATTGAGTTTTCGATTTCGGTCCAAAAAAGGTTGGGCGCATTATTGCTTTGTGAGAAAAATACCGATAGGGCCTTTCGAAATGTTGATGTAAAGCTACTAGAAAGCTATTTTTTTATGTTTTATATTTCGGGTTTTAGAATAAGTAAATAAAACACACTTTTTATCGGTTAGTCCTTCGAGTATGAACTGATCATAATTTATTTAAACTATATTCTCTTGACCTCGGGGCACTCATTCATCCGAAGTCTTCTAGCAATACATAAATATAAAACGCTCGCCACACCGGTCGAAGATTCTCAGTGCGCCGGTTCTTTCCTAAAGACAATAGTTTTTAAATTAAAGAAAAAAACGACATCAATAACATATATATATATATATATATATATATATATATATATATATATATATATATATATATATACCTTATGATCAAAAAGTTCAGGTAATTTTCAATTTAAAAAATCCGCCTTTATTTTTTCGGTAAAATCTTTATAGTGTAAGATGGCAACACTAGTTCTGATATTCTCAGTCAAAGTGTGAGAGCAAATTATCCATTAGTTTTGTTTTTTGACAACTGCTTTTGTTGGGTTCCAGAAAAATAGACGCTCACCGATTTTTACCATGGATAAAAAATTGGAACAACGCGTTTGTGTGAAATTTTGTGTTGCAAACGGATTTTCTGCAGCGGAAACGCTCAGAATGTTGCAAAAAGCCTTTGGTGAGGACTCTATGTCACAAAATCGTACATTTGTTTGGCACAAAGACTTTAAAGAAAGGCCATGAAAGGTGGAAGTGACATGCCGCGTTCTGGACGACCATCGACCTCAACTACCGATGAAAACATCGCTTCCGTGAAGAATTTAGTTATGGAAAACCGCTCAATTAGCATTCGGGAGATAGCTGCACTCCTTGAGATCTCATTTGGATCGACCGAACACATTTTGACGGGAAATTCTGGGCATGAAACGCATTGAAGTTCACGACTTGTTCCAAAAGAGCTGAATTTTTTGCAAAAACAGCAGCGAGTTGAGGTCGCTAAACAGATGATTGCGAACGCAGATAGCGATCCCACATTCATGGAACGCATCATAACTGGTGATGAAACGTGGGTATATGAATTTGATATGCTCAAAATCAACAATCGTCCGAATGGCGGCGCCGAAGATGAGCCGAAACCAAAAAAATCACGACAAAGTCGCTCCAAAATTAAAGTTTTACTGACCGTTTTCTTGATTTTCGCAGTGTCGTCCATTCTGAATTCCTTCCAGAAGGTCGAACGGTAACAAAAGAGTATTATTTACAAGTTATGAGACGTTTGCGTGAGGCAATTCGAAAGAAGAGGCCAGAATTGTAGCGCAATAACTTCGTGGATTTTACACCACGATAACGCTCCATCACACACCGCGCTCACTATTTGTGAATTTTTGGCCAAGAACTCCACCAATACCATCAAACCAAGCACCATATTCACCAGACCTTGCCCCGTGCGACTTCTTTCTCTTCCCAAAACTGAAAATTCCGCTCAGAGGTAGGCGTTTTGAATCGATTGATGCGATAAAAAAGAATTCGCTTGAAGAAATCCGAAAGCCATACATTCATCGGCCTATAAAAAATGTATGGATGATTGGATAAAGCGCTGGCATATGTGTGTTGCCTCTAATGGCGAGTACTTTGAAGGCGATAATAAAGATATCACTTAAAAATTGAAATAAATGCGTTTTTTTTCAAATTACCGGAACTTTTTGATCACAAGGTAACAATGCCCTACAAAAGTGAATTCAGAAAATTTAGTAGCAAAGTTAAAGGGTCTTAAACAAAAATACTCACTTGAAAAGTTCTGTGATCAGGTTGCACAGCTGACCTTGCGTCTATCCTCAACCTACATAGATGAAGAGAAACCAGCCAACAAGGCAAATCAAATGGCTACTAAAAATGGTGTCGAGTCGTTGATCAATGGTATTGATCACAATGATTTGAAACTAATTTTAAAGGCAGGGACGTTTACAAAAATAAATGATGCCATACAAAAACGCCAAGAAAATTACTCTGGAGATAAAGCCAAATCCTCAAGTACCCCGCAAGCGCAAGTCTTTATGGCTCGCGGAAACTACGCACAGTGTAGCCGGAAAAGAGGAAGATACACAGGAAATAGAGGAAATTACAATTATCAAAATAGACCATTCAATGGATGGCAAAATAATCAAAAAGCTCACTTTTCGAATTATCGTAACAACCAAACAAACTACAGAATTTCCAATTATAGAGGACAAGGAAACCGAGGAAGAGGAAGGTATGGATCTCCTACACTGATAGGCAAAATAAAGTGCCCACCTCATCGTTTTTTCAATTTCTCTCATTTACTTGGTTCAAATTAAAGTAAACACACTGTATTTTTTTATTATATTATTTTTTTATATTATTTTTAAGTTTCACCTATGGAATACTGAAAAAAAGGAGTTTTACTAAAAGAAAAAAAAAATCAATTTGTGTTGAAAAAAAAACAGTGACAAAATAAAGTGCCCACTTCATTTAGGCTACAGAAAACATAAATTAATGTAAAATAAAAGCATTTCAATAATTGATGTGTCCTCCTTTGGCCTTCGGGACCTCATGCAGGCGCTTCGACATGCTCTCGACCAGGTTCTTTAGCTGCTGTGAATCTAGCTCTTCCCAGGCGCGCTCCAGGGCTTCAAAATAGTTATTTTTATTGGTAACACCAGTTTTGTCAACCCTGGCATCGAGAATCGCCCACAAATTCTAGATGGGATTGAGGTCCGGGCTTTGTGGAGCCCATTCCGGCGGTTTGATCCGACAAGACCGGAAGAAAGACTTGGTCTTCTTGGCAGTATGCTTCGGGTCGTTGTCCTGCTGGAATACGAACTTCTCTTCAAGGCCCGTCTGGATCAGCGAAACCTCCAGATTTTCTCGCAGGATGTTGATGTAAGAATCTGCCGTCATTATCCCTTCGATTTTCACAATGCTTCCTACTCCACCCCACGAAAAACACCCCCAGACCATCACATTTCCTCCTCTATGCTTCATCGTGCCTTGGATGTGGCGCTCCTGAAGCTCCTCTCCCGATCTGCACCAAACACGAACCCGCCGCATTCGGTTAAACAGCTCGAATTTTGATTCGTCCGTCCAGAGAACCGTTTTCCAGAACTCTAGGGGCTTATCATCATGCTCCTTAGCAAACTTAAGCCGTTTGGCTTTGTTTGGCTTGCTGATAAATGGGCGCTTCCGGGCAAGTTTGCTATTCAACCCTGTAGCAGGCGAACCCATATAATATTGAATCGAAGAATGCCATACAAAATTTGAGGATGACAGATTCATTCTTGTAAGCGAGTTTGAACAATACAGAAGGAACTTAATACCGTCTTCTAATTCCGAAACTAGAAAGTCCCCGATACCGATTCTCGTTACCCATCACCATCCGACACGATCCCCAATGGAAGGCTTCTCAGGTCACGACATTGGCGCAAAGCCTCCTAAAAGGTAAGGAAAAAGCAAAGAAAATTATCTCGAAGCCAGAAGACACAAGGTTTTTTCATAGAGATTTTTTTCCCCCGGTTAGTAGTAAAGTAAATTGTTATTCTCCATGGTGATCATCGCAAAAAAAGTTAGTGAACAGTGCAAAGAAAGAAGCTCTCCGCCAAGTGAATCAACGGCCGTTCGGTATACCTAATTCATCTTTTTACTCAATTATTTTCGAATGCTATACGCACACATTTAAAAATAAATTTCGCTATTCACGTGTAACAAAGTAATTTAGGTAAATCAGGGAAAGAATAAGAGACAGTTAATTAAATATTTGTTCTTATCGGTTGTTCTGTTGTACTTGCATCCATGGTAACCACCGTGAAAAACAACCGGATCCGCAAAATTGTTACTACAATACAAACGAAAATCGTTCGACGCCTATTTCCTCATTTATACGCAAATTCCACAGAGCAAACAGTTAGTAACTTTATGATTTTAATCGCGTGAGAAAATTTTGTCTAAAATGTTAAGAGCAGTAATTTTAGCAGGAAATAGATGTTTTTATTGAATAATCTACATTATACTATTTCAGTATAATGGATATGATGGTAACGAGAACTTCTTGCCTCGAGTGGCTCCTTGTTAATGAAAATGAAATTGTTCAACCGATATAAATACCAACTTCGAGTAGCTGGTAAAAAAAAAAAAAAAAAAAAAACAAAACAAAACATGTTCTGAGTGGCAATATTACTGAAAACCTTGGTCAGGTGTTAAAAATAACTGCAATAACGCTGGATATAAAATTTACAAGAATTTTTGCCTCGAGTGGCTACTTGTTAATGAAAACGGAACTGTTAGACCAATATAAATACCAACTTCGAGTAGATGGTAAAAAAAAAAAATGCTCTGGGTGGCAAAATTTCTGTAAATCTTGGTCAGGTGTTATGAATAATTGCAATAACGCTGGATATAATAATCACAAGAATTCTTGCCTCGAGTGGCCACTTATTTATGTAAACGGAACTGTTAGACCAATATAAATACCAACTTCGAGTAGATGGTAAAAAAAAGATGCTCTGAGAGGCAAAATTTCTGAACACCTTGGACAGGTGTTATGATTTATTCCAATAATCCAACGGCAATATTGAATACCAATATTGCCTTGCCTCGAGTGGCACGCTAAATATTTAATACTAAATACAAAATTCAAATAAACAGTTCTAATTATTTATGAAATACATAATATCAATCTCAATTAACTAGAATATGCTAGTCTATCAGATATAATGACTTCAAGAACCTCTGCCTTGAATGGTTCACTAAGTAATATATTTATATAAATGTTGAATTACCTCTTGCATATACCAAATGAATGAAATAAACTGGCTGTACTATTCAACAAATACATAAAAAAAAAAAACAACAATAAAAATGTTTTGATTGGCAATTCATCTATGCACCCTGGTCCACACCCTGGTGTGTTCAATAATTTACATGACGGCAATCATAAATACCGATAATTTCTTGCTTCGAGTTGCTCGTTAGATATTTTCAAGAACAACAAGGTGATGCATATTTTTCATTTTAGAGTCGGAAAGAAAAAAACGACAGCTAATGTTTCAATTTAAAAAAAAGCACTATTGGCCGCTGAGAAACGAAGCGCTTCTCTATCGTTGAAACTCAAGCAGACTCGAGCTGAAAAGAAGGAATTGGAATCCTCAATAAACAAGGATCAAGGCTTTTTTATGCAGAAACATTCAACAATTAATGAGGAAAACGATTCGTCTTTCATAAACACAATGAACAACCTATCATTTGCTTCTTTGAATGTCCCCGAATGTACTCCCGCAGAAGGTGAAGAGGATATTGATAAAAAAAACATTTTTCCAGTGGAAAGAATTGTTAGAGGCATCAATGCAGCTGGTAGCGGTAACTGACGAATGCACTCAAATGAGAATCTTTAAAATAAAAGCTGGATCAAAATTACTAGATGTACTCGATGGAACAATAACGTCAGCGGAAGACCCGGATTCCGAATGTGAACCGTATTCGAATGCAATGAGCCGATTGCAAAATCACTTCGGTTCCCGAGATTATTTATTAATGCAACGCCAGAAGTCTCGCTCTATGTATCAAGAATCTACCGAGCTAGATGTTAAATATGTCAAGCGTGTCATTGCTGCTGCTAAGCTCTGTGATTTTGGAGAAGAACAATTAATGGAGAATGTTTGTCATATTGTTCAGTCACACGCAACTAACCTTAAGATACGTGAGATCAGCCGGAAGGTTTTGAGAAAGGGTGAATCGATAGCTTATCTACTTGACAAAATAAAGGTTCAGGAGGTCGAAAGAATCAACGAAGAAATATACTTGAAAAATCACCAACAGATAAAGCTCGTGGATGTTGCAGCAATTTCATCCAAGCACGAAAACGTGCCACAAAGAGAGCGTTTGAAATCTACGAGAGGTTTTATGAATACCACCGGTCAACAAGCATCATGGCAGAACCCCCGGAGTAAAGGAAGATATTTGCGAAGAGAATCATCAATGAATATTAATAATTATCGTAATTTTTGTTGGAGATGCACAAGTCTCTATCATTCTGCAAATGAGTGTTATGCAATTCAAAAAATCTGCCGTAACTGTAACAAGAAAGGTCACATTGAACGTGCTTGCCGATCATCAGTGTTGACCAAACGCAAAAACAACGACTTCAATGCAGCAGTGCCAGAAAAAGTACGAAAGATTGCAACCGTTTCCAAGAACGAATATAGCAATGACGAACAAGAAAATTCAGTAAGTGAATAATTTCAATTACTATCCTGATTATACTGATTACATTGATTACTAAATTTGATTATTTTATGATAACTGTTCATTAATAAAACTAGAGAATAAATTAGGTTATACTTTATTATTTTGTTGTTAAATCGGTTCATATGTCTTTCAGAAAATGGTTCTGCGAACTACTGACGTGAAAGAAAATTTGAATAATGTCAGAAATAATGTAGAAATTGTCGGAAAAGTAGCAGGCTTACCAGTTAAGTTTTTGATTGATTCTAGAGCAGAAGTTAACACGGTTGATAGGGAAACATTTGAAATGCTAAGGAATGACATTCATTCAAAGGACGCTTTGATCTGTATATCAATGGGTTCAGATAAACCACTAAGAGCATATGCATCCCAAGACCATATTGCAGTAATTGCAACATTTTTGGCAAATTTCTATATATCCAACGATCGACCACAAACCATAGAAAAATTCTGTGCCATTGAAAACGGTAGGCCACTGCTTGGTAGGAACACTTCAATCCGATACAGTGTTCTTCAAATTGGCCTAAACGTATTTTTTTTAAACGAATTTAAAAATATTTCCTGGAGAAATGTGTTCCGTAACAAGCTCTGACGAGTTTCTTAAATTCAATGTGGCACCCGTTAAACTATCGTTCGATAAATATTTACCACCGTCACGAAATGTGTTCACCAGTATTCCACCGGCATTCAAGGATGAAACGATACGTAGAATCAAAGACCTTTTGCGTACAGGAATAATCGAAGAGGTGACACACGACATGGATAAATCTTTCTGCTCCTCTTTACTAGTCGTTCCAAAAGGTAAAAACGACATTCGATTAGTGGTCGATTTAAGAGGCCCCAATAGAAACATAATCAGACATAACATAATTATGGAAAAACTAAGGAAGAGCATGATGCAAACTTGAATGCTGTTCTCTGTCAATTGCGTGAACATAATGTAAGCCTCAATGAAGAAAAATGCGTGCTTGGAAAGCAATCAGTTAAGTTTCTAGGTTTCTCACTTTCACATGATGGGCTGCGAATCGAAGAAGATAAAATAAAGGCTATCTAAGACTTTCGTAGACCTGAATCTCAGTCTGAAGTGAAAAGTTTTCTTGGACTGATGAATTTCACAGAGCGCTTTATTTATCAGCGAGCAGAGAAAACCAAATATCTGAGAAATCTGGCAAAGGCTGATCGGTTTTACTGGAGACAACAAGAGGAGGAAGAATTCGTTCGTTTGAAATTTGAAGCGCTAAGGACGATCACAAAGTTGGGATTTTTTCAGTACAAAGATGAGACAGAACTTTATGTTGATGCTTCCTCAATTGGACTTGGTGCTGTTCTTGTCCAGTATAATGAAAAAAATATTCCAAGGATAATAGCATGTGCATCAAAAGCACTGTCGGATACAGAAAAAAAATATCCACAGACACAGTGTGAAGCATTGGTCATGGTCTGGGGTGTTGAATGATTTTCCTTTTATTTACTGAACAAATCATTCATCGTCATAACAGATTCAGAGGCAAACAAATTTATCTTTGGAAATGGATGCCGAATAGGAAAACGGGCGGTATCTCGGGCAGAGGCTTGGGCCCTTAGGCTACAATCGTATGACTTCAAAGTCAAATGTGTTCCAGGTAATGAAACTAGAATATTGATATAATGAGATCATTTTGCGTTTTATTTTCAAATAAAAAAAAATATAAACTGACAGGCAAATCAAATGTAGCGGATGTGTTGTCCCGTCTAATTGTTAAGACACAAACGGATGAACCATTTGACGAGGACAACGACAAACATTTACTGTTTGCTCTTGATGCAGGAACAATGGATATAACATGGAAGGACATCGACTTAGCATCTGAAAAAGACACGGAGTTAATAGCTATTCAAGCAGCACTACAATCCAAAAAATGGCCAAAGAATCTACATCGCTTCGAAGCACATGTCAAGGAGTTGCGTAGTTTGGGTCCAAAAGTATTCAAGGAAGAAAGGCTTATTTTACCTAGATCACTTCGTTTAAGTGCATTAAAGACGGCGCATAGAGGTCACATCGGCTGTGCTGCAATGAAGAGAATATTGCGAGATTTTTTCTGGTGGCCAGGTTTGAGTGAAGACGTGGAATCATTTGTTAAAAGCTGTAAGACGTGCCTTATGATTAACAAACGAAATCCACCGATACCTTTATCCAGTCACAAGTTACCTGAAGGACCGTGGGAGGTATTGCAGGTAGATTTTTTATCTCTTCCTGGTTGTGGTTCTGGTGAATTTTTGATTATAGTGGATACGTATTCAAGATATCTATCAGCTGTTGAAATGAAATGCAAAGATGCAAAAAGTACAAACATAGCTCTATCAAAAATATTTTTCACTTGGGGCTTACCTTTAGTTATTCAAAGCGATAACGGTCCACCTTTTCGAAGTAATGAATTTTGCGAGTTTTGGATTGATAAAGGAGTTAATATTAAAAAGTCAATCCCTTTATGCCCGCAATCCAATGGTGCAGTTGAAAGGCAAAATCAAGGACTAATCAAAGCCATGGCAGGAGCAATACAAAATGGTGAAAATTGGAAAAATGCTTTACAAAACTATGTTCATGTACATAATACCAAAAAACCACATTCAAGGCTAGGAGTTACACCATTCGAGCTTCTCGTTGGTTGGAAATACAGGGGAACTTTTCCATGTCTTTGGAAACAAAATAATAGACAAATAGACAGAGAATCAATTAGCGATAAAGATGCAGAATCAAAATGTCTAAGCAATAAGTTTGCAGATAAGCACAGAGGTGCAAAATGTTCAAATATTGTAGCAGGAGACAAGGTTGTAATAGCTGTTCCTAGGTCAACAAAAACAGATCCAATTTTTTCAAGCGAACAATTTACGGTTTTGTCACGCGTTGGAGGTAAAGTTATAATCAGAAGCGATCGAGGCGTGCAGTATACCCGTGGTATAAGAGACGTGAAACTGATTTCTGACTGCGAAAACTATAATAGTGCGGAGGAACCAATTGCACAAGAAACAAATAATCGACTGCCGAACGAGGAGTATATGCAAATTGAAGAAGATGAAACTGGTATAATTTGTCGTTCTTAAAAAAAAAAGGAGTAAGTATTGAAAATATATATCGGTATTATAGAGTCCATTTTTACAGATGTTTTAAACCCAATGCACGAACATCTATCTTTGGCTAAAAAAATCGCGCATTCGTCAAATAAGGAAATTGCCGAAGGATCCCCCAGTTCTGAAAAGCTGACAGATGCCAGGCCTAAAAGAACAACCAGCAAACCTAAAAAATATAATGATATGTATTTATATAAGATTTATGATCAGGAGTAGATTAGAAGAAGGATGTAGCAGGCGAACCCATATAATATTGAATTGAAGAATGCCATACAAAATTTGAGGATGACAGATTCATTCTTGTAAGCGAGTTTGAACAATACAGAAGGAACTTAATACCGTCTTCTAATTCCGAAACAAGAAAGTCCCCGATACCGATTCTCGTTACCCAGCACCATCCGACACGATCCCCAATGGAAGGCTTCTCAGGTCACGACAACCCCCCGCCCCACCAAATTCCTCCCTCCTTCTTTTTTTTTTCTTTTCTTTTTTTTTTTCGTCTTTCCTTTCCTTTTTCCTCTCTTCCCCCCCCCCCTCCCCCCCCCCCCCCCCCCCCCCCCCCCACAATACAACACCCCCCCCCCCTCCCCCCCCCTTCCTCCTTCCCCCCGCCCCCCCCCCCCCCCCCCTTCCCACCCCCCACACCCCACCCCCACCCACCCAAACAAACAATCCCACCAACCCCCCCCCCTCCTTCTTTTTTTTTTTTTAAAAAAACAACAACCAACAAAAAAAAACACCCACCCGCGTGTGCTTCCCCACACAACACAAAAAAAAAAAAAAAAAAAAAAACAAGAGTTTTCCCCAAAAAAAAAAAAAAAAAAAAAAATATTTTTAAAACGCACTCTTTTTTTTTTCTTTTTTTTTTTTTCAACACAAATTGATTTTTTTTTCATTAAGTAAAACTCCTTTTTTTTCAGTATTCCATAAGTGAAACTTAAAAAGAATATAAAAAAAAGATAACAAAAAAAATACAGTGTGTTTACTTTAATTTGAACCAAGTAAATGAGAGAAATTTAAAAAACGATGAGGTGGGCACTTTATTTTGCCTATCAGTGTACATACTATCCTACACAGCAACAAGCGACATATTTCGCTCAAACACAACCGCAACCGTGCATGCAACAACAAAGGCAGCCAATGCAACAACCACAAAATTCAAATCAATCTCCACAGCCTCAACTAGTAAGCTCTAATTTTTTAGGAGCCTAGTTTGGACCGCGTACACAATAAACGCATACATATCTAATTATGTACGCTTGAACATAGATTTGTCGGATTCAAAATGTGCTTTTATAGTAGATACTGGATCAGATATATTCATAGTAAAAGCGAATAAAGTAAAACCAACACAAATTTATTACCACGAGGAAAAATGCATTATTTCAGGAATTGGTCAAGAAGGAATACAATCTTTAGGTAGCACATTCACTACAATGAAAGTGGAAATCACACAAATTGAGCATAAATTTCATATAGTAAACAATGATTTTCCGATACCTACAGATGGAATCTTAGGTAGGGATTTTCTAACAAAATGTAAATGCAACATCAATTATGAACCATGGATACTAACATTTACAGTAAATCAGAATGAAATATCAATACCCATAGAAGATAACTATAGAAGCAAAATATTTCTAACCTTATGAAGTAGTCCGATACATACCTAATTTAGAATTGAAGGAAGATATGGTTGTTCATTCACAAGAAATTCAACCTGAAGTTTTCTGTGGAAACACGATCATATACGCGAATCAACCAATTTTTAAATTTATAAAGACTACTGGCAAACAAGTGTTTATAGCATATTCAAAGTTTAAGCCTAAGATGGAACCATTTCAAAAATTTTAAGTGGTCCCACCTAAAGGTTATTCCAAAAATCAAACAGAAAGACAGAAACATATATTAAATCAAGTAGACACTAAAAACATGTCTGCTGAAGACATTTTTAGTTTAGAAGATGAAAAATTATCAACAAACAATTTTTATACACAGAACATTATTTTAAGTGATAATGTTCCTGTGTATATACCAAACTATAAAACAATTCACCCTCAAGGTGAAGAAATTGAAAGGCAAATTCAAAACATGATAACCGAAGAGATTATTGAACCTTCAGTTTCATCGTACAACTCGCCGATACTTTTAGTACCAAAGAAATCGGGAAGCTCAGAGAAAAAATGGCGTTTAGTCATAGATTTTCGACAGCTTAATAAGAAAATTATGCCAGATAAATTTCCACTACCGAGAATTGAGAGCATATTGGATCAACTCGGTAGGGCGAAATATTTTAGCACGTTAGATTTGATGTCTGGATTTCATCAAATTCCTTTAGATGCTAGAAGATGCTTAGAAGATTTACAGCTTTTTCAAGTAATTCAGGTCATTATCAGTTCAAAAGATTACCGTTTGGATTAAATATTAGTCCAAATAGTTTTCAACGAATGATGACGATCGCAATAACTGGTTTAACACCAGAACGTGCTTTTATTTACATAAATGACATTGTGGCATTGGATGTTCATTGAAACATCATTTGGGAAATTAATGATTGCCCCCCTGGAAATCTATCAATAATATACGTAATACGTGCCCGCATAAACAATATCCATAAGAAGTGCCTAACCACCAATTCGGGGTATCATCCCAACTGTAAGTGGTATGGTAATACCATCTATAATGTCGTTCATATATGGTACATGTTTATTAGGGTGCCTATTTATCCGTTATTGTTTATTTGACCTGCTTCGAAACGGTACTTTTGTTCACAGCTGAATAATCAACGTAATCAATGTATGTATAGGTAACACAATCAAACGAAAAGAAACCGATACAAAAATTAGTTATTCACGGGCTCGGTTAAACATTTAGCTGAATTCACTCGGCATTTTCATATTTAACTGATAACTCGGCAAAAAATCGAACGATTCCGACTCTCAGCATCACTTGAAACTGAAATATTGGGTAACTTCATTATTAAACCGATTCTCGGCAGCACTAGAAGCCGAGCACAAACGTTAACCAAACTTCAACCGGCCTCAGCTGCCTATCTTGCCGAAATATCGGTTTACCAGTGTTGTAAGCCGAGGCCCGGCTTTTTATCTGTCAATCGCCATGCGCCATATGGTTTTCATTCGCAAGTGGAGTAAGTCGTATGTTGTTTGTGGAACGGTGAAAAAACGGTGAAAATGGAACAACTCCTCGATAAAATGCAGCAGGAGGATGTAAGACTGCACGATATTTTTAGTAAGTACAAATTAATTTACTTATCTGTTCCATTTTAGCTTGATAAGTCGAGCATAATATGTTTCTTCTGTCTAGAAGTAGTTGGGGGCTATGTGAAAGAGCTGCAGCGGCATTTGGTAAACCACATCCGGAATCAACATTTTGATCCGGATAGAGTTTACGACTGTACGGTTCCAAAATGCCGATAAAGGTACAACCATTTCAAATCACTGATAAGGCACATTGTTCAGCGACGCTCCCATCCACTTCCGCCGGTATTGGACATTTTATACGTTCATACGGATGCGCCGGACCCCAAAAAGTTTACCCTGCTGAATTGGAAGCTTCAGTTGGGGAACAGATGAAAGAAGAAACTGTCACTCTTGACGAAATAAGAAGATGCGTTTCAATGGGAATTTGCCGGTTGACGGCGGATTTGTCACTACCGCAAACCAAAATCACAGAAATGATCAGACTTTGCGAAACCCTCGTTCAAATGCTTCGTGCATATTTCAAAGGGAACACAAAGACCTTTCTGGATGATCATGATATCGATTTGGACCCCTCCCTGTCCCTGTCACCGTGAAATGCATTTGGTATTGCCTACATACATTACATACATTTATTGGCACTACATCAAATACACTGATAAAACCTCAACAATTCAACGCCAATTCACCCGGTTCATGGCTGCTTCTCTCCATCCTCGGTTACGCTCCATGCTCTCCAAGTATTGGTTTACCTGATCCGCCCATCTAGTTCGCTGTGCTCCACGCCTTCTTGTACCAGCTGGATTCGACACAAACACCATCTTTGCAGGGTATTGCCTATAGGCATGAAAGATTCAATATTTGAAAATCTAATTCAAAATTTTCAATATTTGCACACAATGTAACCGAAATCTCTTTTAGCCTCATTTCTGTGTGTTTCGAATTCCAACCGATGCATCAGTTTGCTCATGCCGAGATTCCCAGCTAACTATATGAGTTTTGAGTTTGACCCAAACCGAGATTATCGGTTACCATAAAAAAAAGCCGAGATCGAAACCGAGAGGTCGGCTGAGCGGATCTCGGTTTCAGAAATCCGAGACTCGGCATATAATTCTAAGTATGTAGGACGATTGTCGGAACAGTGAGTTTAATATACAATTAGCTAACCTAAGAAGGCCTTAAACCTTAAATAATACTTACAAAATCAGAACTAGATTCTTCGTATTTCGGTTCATGTTCCAGTGGCATCGAGTCCTGTTCAGGTTGTCTCTTGATTCCAAGTAGTGTTACTTGAGCTCTATAGTAGTCGAGTTGTTTTTGTATATCCTTTGAAAATTTGAGGGTTAATATATTTTTAATAAAATATAATACAGTTCTCGCAGAATCTATGATAACAAATAAATAAAACAATCCCATACGTTATACTGAACCTCAAAAGCGCCTACCTTAAACATAATATTGTCCATGGGGCGGCCCCCGTAAAGGTTAACATCCATACTTCTCACGCCAAAGTCACAAGTTTTAACAAGTAACGAAACATAACCAAACACATTCTTGAGTAACTTCGACGAGAGATGTACTAGCCCGTGGATGAAAATCCCAATAATCAAAAAAAAACTAAATTATATTTTCAAGGAAAAATTTTGAAATTTCAAGTAATGGTTTTTTTATCAGAATTTTGATAATATACTCTTGCGACACTTGGGGTTTTTTAAATTATCGTACAGATTGGGCCGAAGGGTCTCAGATTGTTACGAAACTTTGTAAACACGTAGGATTCATGGTTACGCCGAGTAACTGAACGCAAATCTCGATCAACAATAGAATAGGGCCTATCAACATTTGTAAACAAACACTTCTGAGCCCTTTTTCTCGCAAGCCGTAGGCTGAGAAACATATGAGCAAACAAGAAGACGACAGTTTAAGGAACTTTTTCATTTTTGTATGAAGACGAGTGACGGGCACATAGTTTTTCGAGCATTAATCAAAAACAAAAAAAAGTCCATCGCCAAAATCTTACCAATGAAAGTTTATGAATTAATAAACAAGAAAATTTTCCATGTTTCAGAAAATGATTTGTCCGGCTTCTTCAAGCAATTTTCCTCACTGTGGAAAATTTTGTAGGAAGTTATTTTAAGATTATATTATTTCCAAATTCTTGAAAGCTTGAGAGTTTATAGTATAGAAAAAAAAATGTTCAACACTGAATCGTTCTTGAGTTATGAATTTTTAAAGTTATTGATATTCGGGAAAATGGGAACTTGAATTGGCGTTGTCCAGGAAAACTGGCAACCCTGATTTTATTACATTATTTTTGTTCATATATTCATGAACTCTACGCGTGGACAAAGTTTCGTAACAATCTGAGACCCTTCGCCCCAAACCTGTACGAAAATAAAAAAATATTCCCACTTGTTTATTACTCACAGAAAAAGTACAGTAACATGAACCGCGATTGCATCTTCATTTGCAATTGAATAAAAGGTAATAATGAAAGGGTAAAGTGAGGTAAAGTGTAATAATGAAAAAGGGCTAATAACGAGGGGTACGCCGCTTTGCGATTGCACGTTGGATCGCTGCAAATCCTTATCAAATTCCCAAAACAAAGTATCACTTCCACTATCGCCATTAATCGCAACATTATTATGAATCGCGAAATTTATCGCGTAATCGCGTCTCATCGTGACCGATTCTTACTCGAATCGCGAGCAGTGATATTGATGTCTGGTAGCCATGACATTTATATTCGAGCTACCTATTTCTTTTCTGACAACAGTGTCGAAATTTGTTTTGATTATTTTGAGCAAGTGAATCCAAGCAAGACAGTTTTCGAAACAAAATCAGAAGTTTTGTTAACGATTGTTTCGGCAGACCGAATAAATTCTCAAAAAAAAAAAAAAACAGTTAATATCTTCGCTTGACTATTGAATTATGGTAGTTTAGTTGGTAAAGTTTGAATCTGCATACAATAAAATACTAGAAGACCATCTACTAGAAGTAATTCTTTATTGCGTAACCGAAAGTTGTGAAGCTTGTAAATATGATAGGTTGTATAAGAACTAAATTCTACCTCGGTATATGAGGTGTTTTTTCTCTACATTGATATTATGAGTCACGATTTGCGAGCGGGTTGTGCGCTGCTGCTGGAAATGATCGAAAAATATAAGTGATTGTTATGAATAAAATGTAAATGTTCAAATCATACTCAAGCATGTTGCATTGTGATTCTTCAAATTATTGGCCGTCAAAATCAGCTAGTGGTAAACAGTGATGTCGAACTCGGCATTAAAGATTGAAGGTGATTTATCGCGTTAGTTGAACAAACCCAGCACGAACCATTATAGGTTGGCTTCTTCACATGCGATACATAAGATTCGATGTTGATGTTACCACCAATCAAGGATTCATCCAAATGCAGCAAAAACTACTCATCTACAGAGTAGAAGCTTCCAGTGATTCCTATACCTTTGCTGCAACTGCTGCTCCAGGGTGCCGCAAGATATTGGGATATTGCAGTAGGAGCATGTGGGAGTGAATTCTCTGTCGATTATATGACTATGTGTGAGGCGGGTGTGACCAATTATCTGACGGGTAATTGTGCGTCGGTTATTATTATAGGGCCAGGAAAAAGTATGAGATTTTAATCTTCGTAAGGCGAGATGTCGATTATTGAACCACTTGTGGTTTCAGCTGGCTACGACTTGTGACGTCTTGTGCTGCGATGGATAACAACTCTGGGTCCAATTCACGACCCTCCCCGGCTAATCATTCGCATTACCAAGGATACCAGAATGACCTGGAACCCAGCAGAAAGCGACTTGATTCTCCAGAGAAAGTCTCTCCACTTTTTGGAGCCAGGGATGTTTCACACAAGAAGAATTCATTTCTTGGAGACAGCTGGCAGAGTAGCTGAAGATTACGGAGGGGATGTTTATTTGTAAATCTAGATTAGAAGCTTTCATTAAAGCATTGCGTCCTCCCTTAGCTCAGTCGGTAGAGGCGCGGCTATAAAGCAACACCATGCTGGAGGTGGCTAGGTTCGGTTCCCGGTCTGGTCTAGGAAATTTTCGTTAAGGAAAATTTCTCGACTCCCTGGGCATAGGTATGATCAACAATCAATGTACAACTAGCGATTTGAAATTGGTTCACTGTTGTAGAACCCCTAGTTCCGAAGTACACCTTGCCATGCATTCTTGTGCTTTTCAGTACCTTTTGGTACAAGTATCTTTGTTTTGATTCGCTATGTTATTTTGACAGAATATTTGAGAGTGTATTGGTGTGAGTTACGGTCTTAGGGGCGAAGCTTGGGATCGAGCTTGGGACCGGTGTGCTAGTACTTCCTGAACCAAAAAAAATTCGTTTTCTTCATGACTATCCACCCGCTGGTATGATGGTACTTGCCACACAATCATACTAATGCAAAATGGTACCTGGCATCGAAAGCTCTTAATTAATAACGGTGGAAGTGCATTTAGAACACTAAGTTGAGAGCAAGCAATAAGCTGATTGCGAAAGCAATAAGCTAATTGCGAAAGCAATAAGCTTGAAACGCTAAGAAAGAAAGAAGATTAAAACAGAGGCCTCGGCACTAAATATGGAACATATAGAGGGTAGGGAAGAACTGATATTGGAAACGAGATTGGAAAAGCATGAATCGCTTGAAATGCCGTTTCTGTCTTTACCATTCCATCGTTGAACATGGGCTTCAAATGGTGAGTTGAAAACTTCGAAGGAGGATGCGACCGACCTCTCGTCTTCACAAGTTCCTACCTCACGCCTCCACGAGTCATATGATCACAAAGGACTACCAGCTGAAATATGGAGACGCTGGTTGGCGTAGCCTGGGCAATGTTGTCAATCTGACAATAGCGAAGTGAGGGGGGGGGGGGGGGGGTCGACTGAAGATCGTGTACCTTAAGTCATATTGTATATTTTCCATTCTCAATTTATTAATAATTTCAGCACGCATTAGAATCATCGGCATCGACAGCTTTCGATTAATAACTGTGGAAGTGCATTTGGAACACTGAGTTGAGAGCAGGCAATAAGCAATTTGTGAAAGCAATAAGCTTGACATGCTATATATAATAACGCTTTAGAATCATCTTTGCATTCCAAACACTAGAACTAGGCGTTACTAGAACAGTATACAGAAAAATATTACAATATGTTTTATAAAATAATATCTTTCATTGAAATTTTATCTTTGATATTTGGAATGTTCTATTCTGTTTTCAGCTTTTCCAGGGCTAGAAGGATATTAATACATATCTAATTTTTATTTATTTTTCAGTAACAATCCATTGGAAATATCATTTACGTTTGAAATTCGAATAAATTAGCATTCTTGTCTATAATGATATCTTAATTTTTCGTGTTCAAAATATACTAAATATTAAATAAAATACAACTTGGAAAGGGAGGGACCATCAGGGCACCCAAGTAAAACGATTTGGATAGGGAGCATGGGACTGCCTCCTCCCTATTGTTAACATTTCGCAAAACGAGGGCGGGCTCTTCGACCCCATCTATTGGGTTTATTCTGTCAATCGAGGGCTCGATTCTAGTACTGTCTGTGTGACCTGGCTTTTGGTAGCAGATTCTTTTCCCTATATTCGCGGGTTTCGCGTAAGTGTCTCTGCTTACGAGCCCTCCCAAACGTTTTTGGCCCTTTATACAGGAGCTTGATGATCACATATGGAAGTAGTTAAACCTCAACCTTAACGTTCGATGTGCAACATTGGTGCCCAACTTACGAAATGCAGCACCAGCATAAAATGTGCTGCCAACGGTCCATCGGTAAACTTGGCCGATGGACAAAAAACGCCGTAGTCAAGTTAAACGCGTCGCCACCGGGGCAATCACCCCGACGCAGCGTCAGCAACAAGCGTGCCACCAAACCACCATGGAAGCCTAGCTAGGTGGCACAACCTCGATCGATCGTCATTATCGATCAATCAATGAACAGTAATTGTTAGAATGTGGCCCTTCGGAGACGACGAAAGTAGCAACGTTCAGCACAGCAGCATCACGTATCATGACGTGATCTCGTATTCCATGAACGGCGGCTTCATCTTGGTAGCGGTCGTTATCGTCATCGTATGGCGATGGCGACGCAACATGAGCAACAGCGACCGGATGCGGCTGGAGGCAGCGACCAGGCGCAACCAGTTCAACGCCTAAGCGGGCGTCACCCGACGCCGCCGACTCAGCGTTTTGGGTGCTCCAACCGGAGCACGGCAACATCGAGGGTGCACCCGGCACCACACTAGTGCAACAAATTCCACAAACTTTGTGAAAAGAAACGTTGAATAAAGTCAGTTCGAGTCGATAATCGCGAGAGTTCGGTCGTTTTCATATATATCACGTCCGAAAGTCTTTTTCCCTTGTTTGGTAGCTCTTCTATAGTAGTTTCTGCGGAAGCGAGGCTAGTAGTAGGACTATGCAGTTTCATTTTTGGTGACCCCGACGTGATACTCGCATCGCGCGTGTAGCGAAGATCACCGCATAATAAAGCTAATCAATCACCGCACCGAGCGGCGGTTAGTGCAAAGTGACGAATCGAAAAAACCACCCGTACTGGGTGGAAAGTGCAAAAATTAAACGAACACCAGCCAGCGACTGTGACTGACGTTTTCCCTCCCCCGTGTGGAGAACAAAGAAAAATTGAACCACCGTCCGTGTACGGTGCCCAGTTAAGAAAATTGAATTACCACCAGCGGGCGATTGTGTGCAGTGGCTCCTTTGCTGAGCCTACTCAAGAGAAACGATCTGTGAAAAAATTCACCCACCGTCGGGTGCAAGAAAAGTTGAACACCGATCGACGGTGACGAAGCGGCCAGTGCAAGTGGCCCAAAACTGTGATTAAGGCTTCCGACCGTGTAGGGAGCCCCGAGAAAATTGAACACCGACCGACGGTGACGAAGCGGCCAGTGCAGGTGGCCCAAAAAAGTGCTAGTGAACAACGCGTAGTGCCCCCCAGCGGCGCATCAAAAAAAAAAGAGTCAACGCCGATCGGCCAGTGCAACTGAACTAAAATAGTGAAGCATTTGACGAAAAGTGGTTTCCGTGGAGAACCACGAACATAACATTGGTCAACCGCTCGTGGCCACCGCGTAGTGCTCCCCGTGCGAAAAACGAAAATGAATCGCGAGGAAGAGATAGCAGAAGTGGTGGAGACCGCTAAAAATCAGCTGGTTTCATTGGAAGCCAGCTTAAAAAGAATGGCCGGCGAGGCCAAAAAATTAAAAGATCCTTCGTGGATCCAAGTCAAGACCACCATATCTTTGTTGGACGGTCTATACGAGCAGGCGTCCAACGTCCTGCTTAAATTGGAGGGCCTCCAAGGCCCTCAAAAAATGCAAAGGCGAGAGCCCGTGATGGCAATTTATTTAAATGCAAAGGTGGAGCTGGAGGAGTTGGCGCAATCGGTGCGACCAGCTCCTGTCAGCGGGTCTTCTAACTCAGTGCTGGACCAGACCGTCCAGCAATCCACTGGTCGCTCGGACCATTTGCCGAGGATCGAGTTACCTCGATTCAACGGTTCCCCAACGGAGTGGCTCGCTTTTAAGGCGAGATTCGAGAAGCGCATAGTGACGATCGGCGAAGACGCCGACAAATTCGCATTCCTGACCAAGTGTTTGGAACGGTTTGAGCCCGCGCGAAATTCGATTGAGGCCCTGGAAAACTCGGGAACGAGTTTTGCTGACGCGTGGGCCAAGCTAGAAGATAGATTCTACAAACGTCGCATAGCTTTCGAGAGCTATTTTGCGAAATTGCTACGAATAAAGAAAGCGGTAAATCCTACCGCCAAGGGCATTCTGACTCTCATTGACGCGGTGGACACCACGGTCCATGCCGCACTCCAGATACACGGTCAGCGTAATCACACGCTGGATTGTGTTGCCGACGGACTGATAATAGCCGTCGTAAAGAGTAAACTAGACGACAAAACCCTGTCCAGGCTCGAAGAGAGCTTAGACCTGCAAAAATTATTTAGCTGGACAGAATTCAAGTCGGAATTGGAAAAGCGAGCCAACCAACTGGCTTGTCACTCGGAATTCGATGGTGGACGAAACGTCAAGACGGTGGCGGTTGCCTCCGTCCCCCGACCTTCGACGGAGAAAGGTCAAAACCAATCACAAAAAATCAAGTCGTGTTTTTCTTGTGGTACCACCGGAGAGCACAGTATCTTCCACTGTGTCGCCTTCAATAAGCTCCCGATTAAGGAGCGCTGGAACGCTGTTGCCCAGCATCGAAGATGTTACAATTGTCTGTCGCAGGGGCACCCCGCGCAAAAGTGTCCCTCGAACGTTAGCTGTAAGGAATGTGGCATGCGGCACCACACTCTATTGCACTCGGCGGGTGGGGAAAACGCCTCACCTTCCACCTCCACCCAAGAAAAGAACAACGAATCGGCCATGCAAGCTTTGGCCGCAACGAGCAACCCCAAGTGACTGGGGGAAAATTATGTATTTTTGGCCACAGCCGCCATAAATGTACGAGGAGTGTCGACTTGGTATCAGGTCCGTTGTCTATTGGACTCAGGTAGCCAAGTTGAAACAATCACCGAGGAGGCAGCGCAACTTATTGGTCTGCCTCATACCGCAGCCCCCCTGACCATAACTGGTATCGGGGGGAGCATTATAACGCGTCAAATGCTCACCACTCGGATCGAGTCCAGAAATGGTAAGTTTTTCACAACTGTTAATTTGATGGTCGCCCCTCGATTATTGGGGGATCAACCCAGCATCACGCTCCGAAAGGGATCGATAAGGGTGCCAGATGGAATTGAACTGGCTGACCCTACATTCTACAAGCGACAACCAGTGGAAATCCTGCTAGGATCCCGAGTGTTTTTTCAAATCATCGGACCCAGATCTATTAATCTGGGAAGTGGACCTGTTTTCCAGGAATCCGCTCTTGGTTGGCTAGTTGGCGGACTGGCATCCCTCCCGAAGCCGCAACAAGTCACTTTGGCTATTGTGGCAGCTGCGCCAGAAGCCACAAACACTCCAGATGAGAAGCTGGCAGATGAATACGATTGCAACGAACAAAACTTAGAGGATTTGTTCAGGCATTTCTGGGCGCTCGAGGAGGTGACTTCTGCGGAAGTGAAGCCCTGCCTCAGCGCGAATATTTGCGAAGAACATTTTCGAAAAAACACCACTACCGGATCGGATGGCAAATTCACCGTTCGTCTTCCTCTAAAGTATGAACCTCAAATTCTGGGGAACTCATTTGAACAGGCAAGAAAGCGCTTGCTATCACTGGAGAAACGCCTTTCCCATCTTCCAGACGTATACGAGCAATATAGGGATTTCCTCAAGGAATATCTCTCCATGCAACATATGCAAACAGTCTGCCCAGCTGATTATGCAAGGGTAAAATATTACATACCCCATTCCTGCGTCATTAAGCCGGATTCCACCTCAACCAAGCTACGAGTGGTATTCGATGCTAGCGCCAAAACGACAAGTGGCATATCTCTGAATGAGATCCAGCATAGCGGACCGGTAATACAGCGCGAACTGTTTGATTTACTATTGGACTTCAGATGCCACGACAAAGTAATCACCGCTGACATCGCGAAGATGTACCGGCAGGTGAACGTCCACGAGGAAGATTCGTGGTTGCAATGTATTCTTTGGAGGAACGACCCATCCGAGGAAATTCAAACCTACCGATTGAAGACGGTGACGTACGGCGAAGCAGCATCTTCGTTCCTAGCATGCCGAGCGCTTCACGAAGTCGGAGAAGCAATTCGACCCAAGTCAGCCCTAATTAAAGGACGTGGAGCGAACAGAGAATTTCATATCGGTCCCATAACTGTAAGTGAGCTGGAGGCAGGAGAGCGGCTGATCGTGAAACACCTCCAGCAAATCCATTATCGTAAGGAGTTCGCCCATTTAGAGGAAAAGCACCTACCAAGCAAGGTCCTCTGCAGCACCTCAGTCCCATAATCGTAAATGGACTTATCCGCGTCGTGGGCAGAATTAGTCTAGCCGACCTACCTCAGGATCAACGACATCCAATTTTAATTCCCCGAGAACATTTCTTTGGGAAAATCATTTTCAATCATATGCATAGAAGAAATTTCCACGCTGGGCTGGAAACTATCATTGCGGACTTCCAGAGACTCACATATGGAAGTAGTTAAACCTCAACCTTAACGTTCGATGTGCAACATTGGTGCCCAACTTACGAAATGCAGCACCAGCATAAAATGTGCTGCCAACGGTCCATCGGTAAACTTGGCCGATGGACAAAAAACGCCGTAGTCAAGTTAAACGCGTCGCCACCGGGGCAATCACCCCGACGCAGCGTCAGCAACAAGCGTGCCACCAAACCACCATGGAAGCCTAGCTAGGTGGCACAACCTCGATCGATCGTCATTATCGATCAATCAATGAACAGTAATTGTTAGAATGTGGCCCTTCGGAGACGACGAAAGTAGCAACGTTCAGCACAGCAGCATCACGTATCATGACGTGATCTCGTATTCCATGAACGGCGGCTTCATCTTGGTAGCGGTCGTTATCGTCATCGTATGGCGATGGCGACGCAACATGAGCAACAGCGACCGGATGCGGCTGGAGTCCTAGTAGTAGGACTATGCAGTTTCAACATACAATAATAGAATCCTGATGAAATCGTTTCTTAGATTATTCCACTGCTATGAAAAGTTACCTTGCTACAATAGATGGTAGTATTATATCATCATCATCATTACCATTCCATCGTTGTACATATGGTAATGGTTGTGATATTTATTGTTACGGAGTTTCATTAAGTTGGCTTGGATTTTTGAACTATTTGGAGGAGAGATCAATTGATGGGGAGGGTTGGTTCCATGGTCTGATTTTGGATCTGAGTTGAACAGCTGTTTGGGGGAGGGTATGGTTTGTGAAGGAATAAAAAATTGTGCAAGCTCTTTGTACTAACAGGACATTTTTTTGCGGTTAAGACTAAAGCCACCAGATGCTTTAGTCACTAGAATGTTCTTTGGTAGTGATAAGGAAGTTAGCCACATTCGGCCATTATGGAAAGGATAAGGCGCCGGAGGAATATTGGAATGCTTTGTTGTAAAATGGACGGAGTTTTTGGTGGATTTTATCATCACATCGCCCACTCCATAAAACATTTTGGGTATCAACCAGTTGTTGACCACTTGTGCAATTTTTTTCCTGTGGGCACTCGGTATCCTGGTATCAATAGCCTTGATGACATTAATTATATTATGGGTGGTTTTACCACAGAGAAAAGACATCGGTCTCGAAATTTTTTTTTCCAATTTACTGTGTAAATTTTTGAAAGCAAACCGTTGGAAAAACAACGCCGCCTAGTCTAGGTTTCACCAAACTAACATTGACAGACTATCAAATCTCGAGGTGGGCAAGTGGCGCCATCAACATACGATTCACCAAAACTAACGGAAACAAGCTGTAATTTTAAAATAACCACTACAGAAATTTACACACGAAAGGCACTCCAGCTTGGATGTCTGTTCTCTGTGGTTTTACGGATGCAATCAGTGTGGATTTGAAATCTAAGGGCTCGGTCAAGGATATGCCACAGACTTTGAGGGATTTTTTTGGGAATTTATTAAGTTTTTGTTAAGGGTGATTTCAGGAAGTTTAGAAAGTTTTAACGTAGGACTGTTTCTCTTTTCTATACCGGGTGTCATTTCAAAATTCAAAAAAATGAGAGCGTTACGCATAAGTGAAAGGTTTTTGAACGTTAATTACTCTCGTTCGACTAAACAGAATGACTTCATTCATAAGCCATTTGATCAGAAAAACTCACAAATTATTTGCACTGAAATTTGAAAAATGTTTCATAAGTATAAATAGTTCAATTATTAAATTCAAAAGGACCCATTTTTGCTGCCATACAAATTTGCATATCAACAGGTTCAAAAATTTGATTTCCCTAACACGGTCCTAGATAAAGGGTAGCAAATGTTCTCTTCTTCTTCAAAATAACTTTGCATTGTCGCCGTTGTCTGATTTTTCAATTGTGACCCTTTATTATTGAATTTGCTTTGTTCTGCGTTTTCGTGACTCCCTTCTTTCTTGGTTCAGTGTACGACAGCATCTCTAAACTGCTGGTTTGTACGAGGCCTTGTCGGCCTGCCACAGTCCGCCCGGTTGTGGTATGGAAGACAGAGCAATGTAAAATTACCACTGCAATGATGGTTATTTCCGGCCATGACGAACTGCAAGGGTAGGACACGATGTTTCTGACAGGAAGACATTCAGAGTCTTATCAAGTTTCTTGCCGTCGGAAACTCGATGCGACGACGAGTTTAAAAATAACTATCCGGAGTGAATATATCACCTTATGGCGTCCCAAGTAAACTGGAAATAGGAATTAACTTCTAATGCGTGAGTCATGGCCACAGTCCATTTCAGGACGATCGATTAAATTTACAATAAAAGAGTTTGAATTTAAGTGAAATTTTCATGATTTAGCTAAAACAACCGTATAATCAAAAACTGCAATAGTTTGAGCATTTTAATAGATAGTGGTATGTTCGACAAAGAGTTTTCATAAGAGCCTTGCTGAAAACCGTAAACAATCGCTATTTTAGACATTGAGAACTTATTAATCCACCGGGATCATTTTGAAGAGGAAGAGTCCGGATAGGGGAAGAGTTGAATTACATATTACACTTCGTGTCACGAGCTATTTACAAAGAAGAAATGGGAGCATGAGGCAGTACAGACTGCGAAAGAAACTTACGAAGGATACTAATGGCACCAGTGCTGATGCTGGCTCGGGTATTAATTAATTACTATTAGTAACAAATTGAAAATAACAACACGCTGTTATTATTTAGACAGTTCGAGTAATTGGTTTTTAAGAGTTATTCGATTAGACATCCACATGTAAACTCACATGCTGAAATTAAAACATTTCAATACTAACCAACCATATGTGTAAATTAGAACCATTATTACAATACACCTACGCGGTCCTACGTGAACTTCGCGGTTATATCCTTGATATAATCATTATTTCCTCTAATTTTTTTTTCAATGTTATTACTGATGTGAAGGAGTTGGGATTTTTCAGGGGATGTGGAAAAGCCATGTTCATCAGCCCATTTCGAGACGCTATAGACTGTGGATTGAATTCTTTTCGAGTGAGGGATTTGTAGCTATGGAAGGTTAGGATGATGATGTCATCTGCGCATATAATACAAAAATATGGGTGTCTGGAAGAGTATGAGTTTGAACAGGGGGAAAAGGGTAGGAGCAATAACAGCCTTGAAGGATACCGTTTTCTTGATTTCTCTCTTCCGAGCGGCTGTTGCCGATGTTGACCCAGAATCTCGTGTTCTCCAAAAAGCTTTGGACGTAACAAGCCATACAATTCCCCTTGATTCCCCATTCCTCAAGAGATTTGAGGATGCGAAAACGCCATGCACGGTAGTAGGCCTTAGACAGATCAAGAGAAACCAAGTCACCATGCATGCCTTTGTCAAGGTGTGAGGAAATGATGTGTTCCAGTTCGGTGTCTTGAGAGTTGAGAAGAGTCATTAGCCGTTGGTTGACCATTTTCTCAAAGATCTTACTAATACAGTTTAAAAGGGCTATTGGGCGGCAACTATCAGCTTCATGTTTGTTTTTGTCGGGTATGGGGATAGGAATAATGAGTCCTTCTTTCCAGGAGGAAGTTATTTCTCTTTTGAGCCAGATATTATTGTAAAGAGATAGGAGTATGGTTTTACCGGGCTTTACAAGTGACAAGAAGATTTTTGATGAGGGAGTAACCGGGTATCAGGACCCGCAGATGAACCCCGAACTCTACGTAGAGCCAACTCAAGTTCATCAAACGTGAAGTCTTGGTTATATTCCAGGCTATTGTCGGAGGTGAAGTTAGGGGGAAGGACTCAGCTATAGCTTTATGAGAAAGAAATTTGTTGGAGTGAGGATGAGAAATTAGTGCAAAATGTTCAGCTATTAGGTACGGGTAGTCAGTAATTTGATTTTGGATTCGAAGTTCTATGCTTTGCTTATTTTTGGAGCAGTTTAGTCTACACAGCAAAAAAATGTAATATACATCAACGTAATTGATGTTAACGTATTAAAAATTGATGTAGTCAAGGAAATACGATGCACAATAACATCCACTTGATGGAATATTACATCGCTCTTCAAATTACATCCGAAAAAAAACTATTAGTTGCATGAATGTAATAATCACATATTAAAAACATAAATATTACACGAAACCCAATGCACATAGAAGACTCCGCAAAAAATGTTGAATATTACACGATTTTGATGGTTTAACGCATTTAGTTGTTATGTAAAATTAAACCTCGCAACAATGCCAGATTTGTTATTGTTTTTTATTCATCTACGGCAACACTGCTTTCTTGTCAAAACAAATAGATCATTTCCCAAAATGTGTTAACCTCACTTTTTGACAGTTCAGGAAGCTTGTTTACAAGGTGTTAGCATTCGAACCGCTCAAATGAAATTGTTCATTGTCTTATTCCGGATTCTGTACGATTAGATTAAGGAAATAATGTAAAACTAAGCACTGATGTTTGTTTTCTGGCTATTTTACTTCAATCGTAATTATTTTAGAGCACATAATCTCAAACCGATCTTGCCGGAAATATTCTAAGTCCACGGAAACAAGCTCCCTGAACTGTCAAAATTGCATTGATGACGACATCGTGCAATGATCTATAGCAAATTCGTTTTTGATCCAGTTCCAAACTGGATCGGGTATCAAAATTGGGTCGGCTTGTTGTGTGTTAAATGTCACTGTGTACGGTTTTATTTGTAACTCGTATCGGATGGAGATTTGCACTGACAATAAGTTTGGGTATCGCAGGTTGCAACTGGTTCCAACCTAGGTTCAAAAACGAATTCGATAAAAGTCAGCCGTCACGGTCATGATACCGTTGCATCCAAAAGCTGAACCATTTGAACCGTGTGAAATTGTAAATTAGCCGTAGACAGATGATGACCAAATGGCGGAGACTGAAAACCCTCTACCATCCATCCCTCTGAAACGAACAGATATTCGTCTACAATCGGTACGTATAGGATCCGCAGATGTATCTGGCGATTTTATTCATCAGCTATTTTTATTCAAATTAGAACAAGAACTCCAAGGTAGCCACATTTCGTCGAGTGGTGAATCGCCTATGTCACCTGAACCGATACCCTCTACCGAAGAACCGATGCTATGCTCGGAAGCGCATGCAATCGTTCCGACACTGCAGATTCAATCGGTACAAGGTGGTTTTGATTTGAAAAAAGTGCTGGTGAAACGAGACAAATCTTCAGCTGAGTATGACTCGGATGCGAGTGTCAAGACAGAAGACTTAAACATGTCCGACATTGCGGAATATGGACAAAAATTTCGATCATTCGAACAATGGAGGAAGTAAAGGAAATGATGGTGGAAGTAAACAAGGTGCAAGCAATGCAAACAACCAGCATGATCTGGGGGAAGTAGTGGTGGATTATCTTCGCTTGCAAGTGGAGCTAGTGAATTGGCTGGTTCAGGCGAGGGTGACGATTGTGACGACCGCAAGAAAGAAAAGTTTTCGCTTCCGTTCAATATTAAAGTCGAAAAGGATGAGAACGAGATGAAAAAGAAGGATGAATCGATGGCTTCGGAGAATATCGTAGTGAAAACTGAAAAACCGAACGAAGAAACGACAGATCCGCCACTGGCTAAAACACATTCATGTTCAAATAGTAATAAAAAAGCAACATTTTGTTATAATTTCCGCTGTAACAATTTTTTTCCATTGAATAACCGAAAATTTCATTTACATTATAATTTTCACATTGCTCACACTACGTCACGACTATGTAGTACGTCGCGACGATATACGTTGTCTCGATGAGTTACATTGTCTCGTTTACATCGACCAAATTACATCGATAAGCAGTGCATCATTTTATTGTATACATCGAGACAACCTAATATTACACAACCGATGGAATGACCTATGTGCATCTGATTCTGTGTAATATTCAACAACTTGAGCTTTCGAGGTTGACGGAGGTAATAAAATAGTAAGCAACAGCTATTAGAGGAGAGGAAAGGTTAATTCTACGGTGGGGAATATCTTTTTCATTGCCATTGCAGCACAAGTTTCCATGGGATTCTCAGAATCTTCGCATAGGTAGAGGTCGTAATTTTGTATAACGTTTGGATAGGTTTTAGATTCAGGAATTAAAGTTTCCTGTTAAGCGAATGCTATTGGCTTGTATTGGGCAATTAGGAGTTTTAATTCTGGGAGTCTTCCTTGAAGACCCAATCAATTCTACTGTAAGGCGATGTATAAATGAGAAGAGGGTTGGTTCCGTAGGGTCGGACTATTTATTGAGCTTGGATTGTTGGCCATTTTTCGATTGAGAGCTGGAAGGGTCAGTGCGGGAGGATTCCTGAGAAGTGTGTAGTTTTCAATTATACTTTTGAGGTTTGCGGGGATCCTCTTCGTTATCTGGGTGTTTGGGGAGTCCAGGGGAATTTGTGGCGAGGCAAGAATTTCTTTGGGATAGGGGATGAATTTCAGTGGTAGGATGTCGTTTGTGTGATGCAAAGATTGGTTTTTAAGGAGCGGCATTTACCTGGGTAGAAGCTTCAATCCGTTCGGAGTGGTGGGAGCTGGCACCTGTCTCCATGTCGGAAACACTTTCAATTTCCTTGGCTTTGGCGTCTTTCTTTGATCGCCTTTTCTCCTTTTTCAGCATGGCTTTGTGCTCCAATACGTCGATAATGGCGTTGAGTTTGTTAATAGGGCCCATTAATTGTTTAATTAGATCGTCCTTGGCTTTCATCTGCTCCGATTCAGCGATAATTGCACGGACTACAGTAATTCTTTGTTGCACTTTTTTATCAGAAGCAGCGTGAAAAAAAACCAAGCTGTCAAAAGTTCTCTTCGCACAAACTGTAAAAAAGATTGGATCTAGCGGAAAAGAACGTTGTCGATCCCATCTTTTTCACTTGCCTTCTCGTTTTTCGCACATGAATGGTTCCACGCTAAATCAGTAAATGACAAAACATTAGTAATTTGGTGTTTTAGTGTTTTGCCATGAGGAATGGTCGTTTGATAAGAGAGTAACTTTTGAGAAGGGCTTATGTGTTTTTGATACAACCGTTTTAGGAAAACAGTAACTCGGAAATCGTTCGTTTTAGAGAAAAAGTGTCTGAGAAAAAATGGTAGGGAATCGAAATATCCATTAAAAAAATACACTGAAAAAAAAAATAACCTGAAAAAATTATAATTAAATCTTAAATTAAAGGTCCCAAAATATGCTATTTTTAATTTTATTTTTGATATATCAATTTCATAAGAAATTTTGTAACTCTGTGGGTTTTAATCAACAGAAGATGAACATGATTGCACTTTGACTACTAATACTTTACTTAGGGGTATGCGAAAAAACATATTCCACTTTGCCGAAGACGACGAGACGACCCAGGTAACCAATAAGCATTAGCATATGCAGTAAATCAACCCCAAATCTGCATTTCAGATGCTACAAGCATTATATTAGCATTATATCAGCATCTGTTGTAAAGTTGAATTTCAAATGCTATCTGTTGTAATAGCAGTTGAATTTCAAATGCTATTTTTTTTTATATATATATATAGAGTGACCCTCCACTCACCCCCACACCAAAGAGCTCTAGACTGAGCTCCCTGATAGTGGACACTCTAAAATCAACCATAAACTAAAAAAAAAACAACAACATGAATTGCATTATGAATGATAATATTTAAATTTGAATGAACAAAGGGACTAAATAACAAAACAAAACAAAATGTGTGCTTCTAGTGGGTTTAAAACCCTTTGAAAGAAGCGCAACTCAATAAAATTCAACAATAACAAAATATGTACAAAATGGAAAAAAAATTTCATCACATTTAATGACGGTTGAAAACAATAAAAGAAAAAACAATAAAAATATAAATACATCAAATTAACAATTGAACAATTTGCTCCAGCAAGAAGTGTTTTATCTTTGATTTGAAAGAGGAAGTATTTGTTATTTGTTGTAGATCTCTTGGTAGGTTATTATATTTTGTGGGACCTATAAATTCGTTTTTGACCAAAGACCGAATGCGCGCGGGATCTCGAAAGATGATTAATTTGCCTTGTATTGTGAATCCGAGGTGACACATTCATAGCTAGGTTATGTAACCGTTGCGGGTTATGTAGAATATTATGAACCATTAACAAGGTTTGCTCATCACACTAACCAAGAATTGGTAAAATTTTGTTAGCGAAATCAGTGTACAATTGAGCTGTAGGATATAAGAATGGTAATTTATAAATAATCATAAGGCATCGATTCTGCAAGATTTGGAGTTTTCTTAATTTTGACTTACTAGCTCTACCCCATGAAACAATTAAATAGTTCAAATGAGAATGGGTATGAGCAAAGTAAAAACAGAGCATAGCTTTTCGAGGGAGAAAATTACTAACTCGTCTTAAAATTCCACACATAGAGGAAACTTTACTTGCAACCTTATTTATATGATAGTCCCACGATAAGGTAGAATCTAGATATATGCCAAGATATTTAAAGCAGTAAACTTTCTCAATTATGTCAGCATTTATAGCTAAAATGGGGACTTGTGGAAGAACTTTCCTAGGTGATCGAAAAATCGTATGAGACAAATTGATTTCTGTTGCTTAAATAGCAACGGATAATGCTATTAGCAATGCCCTGATATCATATTGTTCTAACTTTCAGAGTAAAATCTCATGGTTCAGAGTGTCAAATGCCTTTTTCAGATCAAGAAACAATGCACCCACTACTTTTTTTGAATCTGTTTCTTCTAATATTTGATCCACAAGCTCAGCTATAGCTATAACCATCACGAAAACCATACTGCAAACTATATAGTGTGTTATGTCAGTCTAAAAAAATTATCAGTCGTTTGATTAGAAGCTTCTCGAGTATTTTGTTGAAATCAAAATAGGTTGATATGGGTCTATAGTTATCAGTTTGGCTTCGATCTCCTGACTTAAAAATAGGTACCACTTTAGCAGTTTTGAGACAATCCGGATACGAACCTGTTTGAATCATCAAATTAAAAGACTCAGATGGAATTCGTGAAAGACAATCAGCATTATTTTTAATTATTTTAGTTGGAATATTATCGGGCCCTGGACTTTTGTTAAGTTTTAGATCATTTATCACTAGTATAACTTCATTTACAGATGCTGATTGTAGAAAAATTGAGTCAGCAATAGGATTTATATTACGTAATGAATTATCCCCTGTGACATTTATTTTGGCAGCTAATTTTAAACCAACTGTTGAAAAATGCTCAGTGAACGCTTCACAAATAGATTTAGAGTCAGCAGTAGCAATGCCATCAATGGTCAATGAGAATTTAGATTTATTAGTAGATTTACCCAGTATTGCATTTATATTCTTCCAAAGTTTGGAATGTGGCGTTTTGTTTAAAATGTTGTCAAAATAACTTTTTTTGGCTTGTTTTTTAGCTGCATCTAATTTTTTTTTGAGACATGTATGAATAGTTCTACTAATTGTACGTTATCTGGATCTCTGCGATGCCTTTGCAAAAAATTGCTCTTAATTTTCATCAGTGTCCACAGGTTAAAGTTCATCCAAGGGCAGTGTGAATTTTTGATTCGAGCTGTTTTAGTAACGGTTTTAGTACATTCTTTGAGCATAGTGTTGTATTTCAAAATTATGTTTTCCAAACATTCATTTTCATTGCGAACTGGTCTAATGCCTTCCAAATACCTTTTGAACTCAGTTTGAAGTTTCTCAAGGTTGATTATATTTTTCAATAAAACCATTTCATTAGATCCAACATTCAGTTTAAATTCTAAAAATAGTATGATTGCAAAGACAATGAACATCAGCCATTCTACAAAGGACATGATCAAGGATATTTGAACTAACAGACCTGGTAACAAATGTATTAGAACATATAAGACCATAAGATTGCAAAAGATGCTTATATTTTAGGACTACATTATTGCTGGCCAAGTTCACCGGAACATTAATATCACATAATATCAAACATGGAGGATAAATATTGCTTCTGATCAATCAACCTTCTAGCAGGTCATGGAACAAATTAAAATTATATGAAGGTGGACGATACAAGCCGTGGACATCGTATAAACCACGATTTAACATCAACTCAACATAGATGTGATGAAAGCCGTCACTAGATACATTTGCAATAATGTTGTACTCAATTGCATTTCTAATATACATTACTAAGCCCCCCGATGAATTATTCCTACTCGAAAAAATACTTTGATAGCCCTCAATCTGGTATAGCGAACAATTTTCTTTTTTCATCCATGTTTCTCCAACAATTATCACATCAATGGGGACCACCAGATGATCAATTGACAATAAAACGTCATCAAATTTATGTAAATCATTAATTCCCCGCATATTCCACTGTAATACACGTAAGTGTTTAACAGAGACATTTCCATATGCCGTATTAAAATCGTTAATGTGATCATGATAATAATTAATTATTTCAGCCATTTATTAAAAAAAAAATCCCAAAACATCAATTTAAGTACAACAAGAAAAAAAAATTATATAAGTTAGACGCGTTAGTTTTTTTTTTTTCGTTTAGGTGATGGTGATTGCTTTGACATAGCAGAGTAGTGAGCAATTACACGATTCAGTTCTTCCCTAGTTTTAATCACATTTAGTTTTGAAGTTTAATCCTTTTTTAGAAGTATGTCTCCACCTCTTCCTGGCCATACGTATTTTATTTTGAACGATTCTTGATATTCGCGCATTTTCTTAAGACAGCTCCATTGACAGCGGAGTTAATTCATCCCTCAGTGTTACGTTAATAGGTTTACCATTCACTTGAAAAGACTGATCAATGTTTGTTGAAAGGAGAGATCCACAGTTTTTTGTCTTAGAGATGACTTCTACTTTAGTATTCCTGTCTGTGAATGCAATTTGTATAGGCATAACCATAGGCGTAGCCAGGATTTCGAATAGGGGGGGGGGCAAGCTTAGTTTTTTTTAGAGACAGAGAGAGTGAGAGAGAGAAGAGAGAGAGAGAGAGAGAGAGAGAGAGAGAGAGAGAGAGAGAGAGAGAGAGAGAGAGAGAGAGAGAGAGAGAGAGAGAGAGGGGAGAATAACACCGTCTTCAACCAGTTGCTGCACAGACTGAACACCTAACATTATACAACGGAAAACACAACGCCCGGTGGACCCATATAGTAGGGACATTATCGAGTTCCGTCGGCTGGAGCGGGAATCGAGACCTCACTTTGTGACAATCCACCCGAACGACGGGTGGATTTACTTTTCTGCTCTCACCCAAAGTATTTTAAAATACCCGTCCGATTTTGGTTACAAGATTAAACTATTCTAGAGTTGATCTGGAATGAAAAAAAAAGATTTTAAAAACTCTCGATTTTCACCAAGTTTCAAAATCGAATCCCATTAAATAGGAACCATGCTGAAATCTAAAGGGTACTGTAATGTGTCTAAATATTCATTTTACAGTCATGTTGGATTTTTGTATACGACAACCACGGAGTTTGTTAATAGTTTTTACTGAAAACCCGCTCGCCCACACTGGAAATTAAATTTCGTTTTTATTACGAAATCGAATGTAGAACTAACAAATCTATTCGTTGTTTTCTACACCGAAACTGATTTGTACTTTTCAAGAAACTACCTTCGTATTCAATGCCACAATGCTGTTACATAACTGTTAAAAGCACGAAGCGTTAGTTGATACAGAAAGAACCCTCGTTCATTGTACGAAAACAATACAAAATGCTACGAATATTTCGTTATCAATAAGAATGTATGGTTACACGATTGACTGACAGAACTTCTATATCGACTCAGTATGTAATTGAAAAAAAAGCGCAAACCACGAGGAGTTGTTTAGATTTTTTTTTTATATTTCTGAAATGAGGTTCGAACCTGTCTTTTTGGGAAGACTTGTTATTGAATCCGTGGTTGATCTCACTAAGCCATGGTGACTCGTTAGAAGTTACTTGATTAATGAGTATCAACTTATAACTCTCGATAGCGCTTTAATTTTTATTTTGGGATAAATCAATGATTCCAGCCCACCCAAGCAGCAAAACCAACATGTATGAGTACGATTGAAGAAAAGCAGTGATAGGTTGGTCTTCACAAAATTCATTTCGTGCATTGTACAAAAAGGTATAATGACAGCATTTCACCAGATGACAAGCATAATGAATGTTTAATACAAATTACGAGAAATTTATTCTATGAACAAAATCCATGTTTACGAAACAAGGGAAAGCTAATTCACGAAAATAAATTTTCAGTGCATATACTGACAAAGCAACACCGCAAAAACATCGTTTCTCTACTCACCGTGCTCACACCGTTTCAATAGAATTTTTTTTTAACGGTTGTACAAATAATAAGTGGTTAGCTTTTAACAAACATATATTTTGAGTTTTGGTGGTTTATAGCTTATGGTTTGTGTCCTCTTAACTTACCTTCAGTTTAATTATTTTCTCTGTTGTATCTAAATAGGAAAATCATGCATAACTTTACAAACCGACGTAAGTTGCGATTGTAAGCAAGCTGGGATTTTTGTTGCTACTTGTATTCTTAATATACGAGTAATAAGAAATAATTTAGGAAGTTTTATTCATCAATGACGAAAAGAAATTCATATGCGTTCTATCTGCTACTTCTCAATATTTTTAAAATTGTTCAGATACACTGGTGCATCTGCGTTTTGAAATTTGAACCGATTTATCTGATAAGATCCAAGTGAAACACGGTCTGTCGAAACGGTATAGTGTCGATGGTATAGTGTCGTCGTATCAAGTGGAGTGTATCTGAGTAGTATAAAACAAAAACGGTGTATTATTGAATGTTATTCAAATTGTTGTTCAAATTCGAGAAAAACCATCACTTTGCATAATTTTCTCTTCATGGTTATTGCAGCGGCATTTATTTAGTTTTGTTCGTTTGTTTCTTTTAAATACATTTATGGTACTACTAGATAACAATAAATCAAAGAACTGCTAATAATTTACAAAAATCATTGCACAATTCACACAATGTGCACTCACCAGCAGAGCACTTTTCCGAAATAAAATTTAGAATGAGAAGTAATGAACATCGACTTTAATAGTAGCTTTCTTCTGGGTTCATGCAAGTGTTCTCGACTTGTTGTGGTATGTATTTGATTGATGAATTTCCTACCAATGAACCTATTCAACTTAGTATTGTTTTAAAACCGAGTGCTAACCGAGTGCTTATGTATGTATTCTATCCGGTGATCCGTTTTGTTACAAACATTCTTCTATTTATGGACACGCGCCGAACCATCGCACATAAATTCAGCGCGTTTTTTCCCATAGAAACGGATAAAATCTTTGAAGGGGGGGTAGCTCTCGAATCTTCCGGTACGCCTCTAAGCATCATGCTATGAGGAACCAGGTGGATCTCCACTAGTGGACTACCTGTCGATTTGCCAAATTTGGAAGACGTCTACATTGAGTTAACTCAAATTATAATAATCCGTCCACTATATCACAATATATTGGGATTGGTTGAGCAGATTGGAGATAATGAAATCATTGGGTATAGGAACCAGTCTCCTCCGGTTGGTGCTAAACGGATGAGCCTGGACATCAATAGAAGCATAAAGTTGCCAGAAGGTACGAAATGCTTCTACGCATTCTTATTTTTACCAAATCCCTCAATCGCAAATTTAAATGGATTAGCATAGATTGTTCTTAAGAAGCCTCTACTTGATTGATTGACAGTTGTAAAATTACGCACTATTTTGCTATCGGCCATGGCGCGTTTCGTATTGTTTCGGTTATCTATAATTCAGTGATGCGAGTGATCGAGTGAGCATAGAAAAAAAACTACAAAAATGCTTCCTGGTGAGATGTGGTGGTTCGCCGGGCTGGTGGACCGGTGGTGAGGATCACAATTAATTTTCATCCATAATATTGGTTTGCCATACTTGCCGTGTCACTTGGAGAAAGTAAGCCAGTATACCTTTTTGTGAGTGGCTCCAATACCATCCTTACTATTGGTTTAAATCGGTTAAAATCGGATTTCCAGCATTATAGAGAATCTCTTTGTTTTTCTAATTAAAAACCACCACCACACTTTGTGAGTGGCCTCAATAGCATCCTCACTGTTGGTTTAAATAGGTTCAAATCCGAAATCGGTACATTTAAATATTTCACTAAACGCCGCGTGAATTCAGCTTATCGATTACCAAAAAGAATCCTGCTGCCACCCAATCCTGTTATCCAACATCCCAGTGAAAGTGCAGAGGCGGTCTCGGCTTCCAATAAAACGAGTATCACGTCGACACATTCCTACCCTTTTCTTATTTGACATGCATTCGGGTGATGCAGGCGCCAGGATTGGCTTAGTTTGGGATGACCAGTTTTTACACATTGAGGATGTATGTTAGTCTCAACCATCATCTGTTTGTTCCCTGTGTTATAACAGCTCATCTGGCAGCAACGGAGTAGCAACCTTGGGCGGTCAATCATGCTCATTATCTTGCTCATGCTCATAGAAAGGGATAAAATCTTTGAATAGGATAAGACCACTGCAATTTCTCGCAATGATTAGCATGCTGTCTTTCTTTGTCACACGCTTATCAAATTACTGGTCTGAAAATCGGATACGATTCGTCTCGTTTCACCTGGATTATATCGTAGCATGTGCTCAATTAATATCTCTTGGATACAGAAACAATATTTCAAAATACTGAATCAAACTGTAAGATATGATTAACATATATTCTCAATAATACGAAACTACAGTACCGTAAAGCGGGATATTATTGGTCAGCTGGGTAACATTGATTGGTTTGGCCCATATCATGAATAGTTCAAATATACATTTTCCATTGATACACTTTCTAACTGTGAATTATGAATTATGTTTCTCAATCTGGTGTTATTTGACTTCCGAAAGCTATAACATTGGTTAAAATATGACGTTTTTTGATTGCCAAGAACTGAAAATTGAACTGAGCTTAGCTTTTTCCACTTTCAGCAAGCGGGGAAAAGCCAATCAATGCTTGAATCGTAGTTAACATTACTAGAGATATTTTTTTAGATACGCTAGGTTGGATTTACTATTTAAAAAAAATCTCATGGATGTCCGTTTTTTGCGCTTTTTTGCTTTTTTTCATTGAGGTAAAGGGACAATCTAACATCTAAACATTAAAAAATAAACAATAAAAAATTGAAACAAACATTAAAAATCTAAAAATAAAATCAAAAGTTAGGGGGGGGGCACGCCCCCCACCCCCGGCCCCCCTCTGGCTACGCCTATGAACATTTTTGTTTTTTTGCTATGATATAACCTTGAAGCTGACGAGATCAAATCTGGCTGTAAATTAATTCCAATATGTACGAGGGTTCTATTTACTATGTTCAAAGTGTTCTCACTAGCTTGATGTGGGATTCCTAGCTACACAAGATTGTTAGAAATTGATTTGCGATCTGATTTATCTACGTTTGCCTCCAACTGGTGAACAAAATTTGTTAACTCAGAATGGGACTTAGTTAGTTCGCTCAACTGATGATTCAAACTCTCATTTTCAACTTTTAGGGTTTTAAATTCCAAGACTATATCATCGAATTTAGCCGATAGAAAATTCTGCGATTTCTCAATTGCAGCGGTTACTGATCGTACCTCGGATTTCACATTAATTATTTGATCCGCAACAGCACTGGAAACAGTCGCTTTCAACTCAGTTACCATAGAGCTGATTATTATTGATCTACCATCCTGCATTTCAACAATACGCTTGTAAATTTCAGAGCAATTTGTTGTGCAGAAGAACATGTTTGCTTTTGCTTTGTTGATGGCAGCACCTATAATATTTTTACATTTGAAATGAGATGCGGAGAAGCAGTACATGCATGTTATGATTTTATTTGGATCAGCCTCTTGTTTTTTGCACAGAACACAAACAGCTACTTCAACCATATTGATAGCTAGAAAAGAAACAACAACACAACACACAACTTTACAGTAGGGTATAAACAAAATGCTTCGCACTAGGTAAACAATGAATTTCAACATTGGGTACCGCTCTTTATCACAGAAGATGGCAGTACGGCTATATTATGTTATTATAATGCTAAGGAAGAATAATGCAAGAGCTCTGTTTGATTATCGTTCCACAAAAAAAAACCACAGCACTACTTGCAGCACGCAAAAAATTAAATGCTTGTAGCCTGTATTAAGCATTTTGAATGCAAAATAGCATTAATAAGGCATTATCATAGCATTGTACTAAAGCAGCCGTGTATTGGGCCAAATTCGGCATTTATGTTGCATTTAAGGCAACTTAATTGCTTGATAGGCTGCCGTTAAGACGCTTTGGAACTGGTTAGACCATCCCCACCGGTGGGCTCGTATCTGGGTAATATTTTGATGACAGAGAGCGGTTCTATTTTGATTTAGCCACTCACTTTCGCACCGAGCGTTCATAAAAAGGTAACACAATAAGACTCACTCTTCCGTACAGGTTTTCGACGTTCTGGTCGCCCAAAGATTGGATCTTGGGAAACATCCAGCCAAGCCCTGTAAAGCACTTCGTTGTCTTGTTGCGTCCAATTCCTTCCACGGGGTTTTGATGCACTCATTTTTTCACAACATATCACAATAAACGTGAAATTAGCAAATAACACTTTAAAAACAAATCGGAATCACTCAAATTTAAATGAAAGTCTTACAGATGAAGATGTTGTTTTAACGTTTCAACTTGTTTTGTTTTTTTTTTCTTCAAATAGCAACGCTTGGCTCGGTTGGGTTGGGTTATCAAATTTACCAACCGGCTGCTCACCGAGCGAGGAAATTGTCATTTTTCAACCCGGTTACCAACCACCGCACCGGTGTCGAGTTGTCAAACAGGGTCTTATTGGGTATCCTGGGGAGGCTATTGGTGTAGGAACAAAAAACACAAAGTATAATAAAAAAATTAAACAACACACACAAAAAAATTTCCCCGATAAGACTACTAAGACCGAGAAGTATCGTATTTTAACAGTTTTACCCAAGTCGTGGTCTGTGCAAAAAGTGGTAAAAGAGTTTCACGGATACAAATTTAGTCCATTTAAATTAAAAATATCGATGTTAAACTTGAAACATAAGAATTGTTCAAAGTAAATAGAAAGCCTGTTTCGAAGGAAAACAACAATTTTTGAATCAAATTCAAGGCATTGTTATTTCAACAATACATTCATCGGGTAGGTGAATTTGAGCGTGTACTTTTCTCTCCAGAACTTGAGGCCGAGGCAAAGTTTCGACGCTTGCAACGTGAGCCAATGGTCACATTAGTTGATAGGTTATTTGTTCTATTCCAGTAGTGGACCTCTGAGCAAACTCGTTGAACCTGGAATATGTTAGAATTCAAGCCAAATCCAGAATTTAGATAACCAAGATTCATAGAATAAATAAAATAAATTTAGAACGCAATAATTAAAATCCAAAATTTGTACGTTTGTTCTTATAATTAATATGTTTCAAATAAACATAACATGATTTTTATTTCAAACATCGATGCCGCTTGATTTAAAACATAGATTATATAAGTTTTGGCTGCATTTTTCTCGTATTAAACCTAATGTGACGAACGAAGCAATTGTGGAAATGGTTAGGGCAAACCTAGGATTAGATAACAATCCCGATGTGGTAAAACTGGTGGCAAAAGGTACTGACACAAGCAACATGTCATTTATTTCGTTCAAAGTTGGTCTCGATCTAGCCTTGAAGAACAACGCACTTGATCCCTCGACATGGCCAGAGGGAATAATGTTTCGACAGATCGAGGACTACAGCTCCCAAAAATTTCGGAGAAATTCAGGCGCATTACAGTAGCACTCAGAGCTACCCCAACAGCGACAATGCAGCTACAAGCAACACTCGATCACAAAATATTACTCCGGGACGCACCGAACACAGCACTCTGGAAGCCCTCAATCCCCCCATCGTAGTCGAGCCATTCCAGCCAGCGACCAGGACCGTCCCGGCCCTACGTGTGGGTGCGGAGAAAAGGGCTTCCAAAACGTGAATACACGTAAGTACGTATGCGCTAATTGCCCTTCAAGACCTCAAGACCTTAAAGACGCATCTCAACAATCCCAGCTTGTGAGCCGAACACCAGGAGCCATTCCAGCCAGCGACCAGCAGTCGTTTTACTATTCGACGTTATTCCGACCTCGCTCGATGACGATGTTGACAGTTTTGGCTACAACTTTAACACGTGTGATTTCGATCAGTTGAAAATAGCATTTGGAGAAGTTGATTGGAGCTTTCTCGCGAGGACCGTAGCGATCAACGAAACATCTGCAGCATTTTACGACAAGCTCTTCGAAATTTGCAGCATTTTTGTACCGCGCAAACGACGTGCGGTTAACTCGACTTTCAACAAACCGTGGTGGACCTCTCAGTTGCGACATCTTCGCAACTTACTCAGGAAGGCACGTAATCACTATTTCCTCTCTAAATCTGAAGCCGACAAAACCATTCAAAGAGAAGTTGAGGCAACATTCAAATCTGTTTTGCAATCCACTCACGACGACTACTTATCCAGGATTCAAGCAAGCATCAAACAGGAACCAACACGTTTCTGGGGTTTCGTTTACTAAATGAGATCCTCTGCTAGCATCCCTTGCAACATTACATATGAGAAGGCTCATGCTAGCTCTAATGCAGAAGCCGCTAACCTCTTCGCCGAATTCTTCGAGAATGTATTCAGTAAGTCGTGTTCTGTACCACGTCTCGATTGCTTTGCGCATATTCCTTCGCACAACATTAACTTTCCCGTCATCCAATTCTCTTCTGATGAAGTGCTGAATGTCATACACACTCTCGATTCCAAAAAAGGATCCGGAACAGACGGTATACCACCACTACTCCTGAAAAAGTGTGCTGTGGGACTCGCAGCCCCTGTCACGATTTTATTCAACCGATCGCTTAGCGAAAAAACATTTCCTTCCGTTTGGAAGATTACTTCTACTGTTCCCATCCATAAATCAGGAAACGTCAACCGAGTCAGAAACTAGCGTGGTGTTTCCATTATGTGTTGCTTGAGCAAAGTTTACGAAAAGCTAGTGCACAATGCCCTCTACACTGTAGCCACACCATTAATTTCTGATAATCAACACGGCTTCATGAAACATCGCTCAACAACAACAAACTTGAAGGCAAGTGGACGCGGTGTATGTCGATTTTGCTAAAGCATTCGACACGGTTTCTCACATTTTGATCATTGATAGATTCAAACGCATCGGCTATCCTGACTGGCTAACGAAGTGGCTCTTTACATATCCCTCCGGCCGCACAGCGCACGTAGTGGTCAATTCATCAAGATCTCGTCAACTCAACATCACGTCAGGAGTACCCAAGGCAGCGTATTGGGCCCGCTGTTATTTAACATCGTCGTTAACGATTTGTGCTTGTGCCTCTCGTCGTTAAAACTATCGTTCGCCGATGATCTCAATTTTTTTCGTGTAATATGTTCTCCACGCGACTGTGTCGCTTTACAAGAGGATATTAACACATTGTTAACCTGGTGTAGCGACAATGGCATGCGTTTTAATAACGATAAATGCAAAGTTATATCCTTCACTCGCTCCAACAATCCCGCTCATCACCAGTACAGCATGGGGTCTGCGCATCTGGATCGTGTGGCTTCAATCTGCGACCTGGGAGTTACCATCGATGCTAAGCTACAGTTCAATCAGCATGTGGGAATCACGACTGCTAAAGCCTTCTCAGTGTTAGGGCTAATCCGACGGCACGCCTCTGAGTTCACTGACATCTATGCTTTAAAATCACTCTATTGCAGTTTGGTGCGGAGCATCCTTGAGTATGCGGCCCCCGTTTGGTCTCCTTATTATGTGGCACCCATCGTTTCCATTGAACGCGTACAGAAGAAGTTCGTTCGTTTCGAACTTCGTTCACTTCCTTGGAATGACCCGAAAAATCTTCCTCCTTACTCGGACCGTTGCAAACTGATAAGTTTGGAACTACTGACTGTCAGGCGTATTAGAATGCAGCGTCTGCTGGTCTTTGACATCCTAATCGGCGTTATTGACTGCCCTGTGCTGCTTGAGCAGATTTAACTGAACGTTCCTCCTCGTCGACTTCGAAATTGTCCGATGCTTGCTGTTCCTTATCACCGCACTAACTATGGATATAATAATCCGTTAGATTCGTGTCTTCGCACTTTTAATGCTGTATGCGACGAATTCGACTGTGATGTATCCAAAAATGTTTTTAAAACTCGAATAAGTAGAATTGTTTTGACTTTAAGTTATTGTACACTAGTATTAAGTAGTTCAGTACATACGATTGTTTTTATCGAAGACGGTGATAATAATAAATAAATAAATAAATATTTGAAATAAAGCAAGTTTATTTTTTCGGTCAGAATAAACAAAGTTTATGTTTGGATTTACCTGGAATATGTTTGTTATGACGGTATTTTTTTTTTTGCGTGTTGGTATAAATAGTAACATGACAGAGGACGCCAAAAAAATGGCTGATCAAAAAGGACTATTATCTACACCAGATAGTAAACGTGGACATGGCTTGAGTGATGAAGTTAAACATAAAGTTATTCAATACTATAACGACGATGACGTTAGTCGATCATTACCGGGTGAAAGAGGTTATATTTCCGTTATAAAAGATGGTAAGCGTCAACGTGTTTAGAAAAGATTGTTGATGATGTCACGGATACAAATTTCGTCCATTTAATTAAAAAACATCGATGTTCAACTTGAAACATAAGAATTATTAAAAGTATATAGAAAGCATGTTTTGAATGAAAACAACAGTTTTTTATTCAAAGGCATGTTAATTTCAACAAAACATTCATCGGGTATGTCAATTTGAGCGTGTATTTTTGTCTTCAGAACGTGATACCGAAGCAATGTTTTGACGCTCGCAACATGAGCAGATCGTCATATATATTGGAAGCTTATTTGCTTCAAACTTCTTGAAGCTGGAATCTGTTAGCATTCAAGCCAAATCCAGAATTAATACAACCAAGATTCAAAGATTGAATAAAATAAATTAAGAACGCAACCAAAATCCAAAATTTGCACGTTTAGTAATATGTTTAAAATAAACATAATATAATTTTTATTTCAAACTTCGATGTCTCTTGGTTTTAAACATAGAAAATGTTTGAAATAAAGCAAGCTTATGTATGTTTCTGGCTAGAATAAACTAGGTTTATGTTTGGATTCACCTGGAATATGTTTGTTATGACGGTATTTATCCTGTGTGCAGCGCGAAACATACTTAAGATTTCGTGAAATTAACCTAAACTTTAAAATTAAATTTAGTTCATTTGCGTCATTACTCGCCTCTACGAATTGTCTTTGAGTTCGGACGCGCCATCGCAGCGCTCCTGTATATTTTTATTTTTATTATTATAACTCAACTATTTCAAAAATATCCACTGACCCGCGCGCGCACGTCGTGTAAGCAATTTCAAGTACTTTTTTTTCACCAAAACAACGCGAGTGCTACAATGAAGTGCGGAATAAAACATTGCGTACAAAGTGACAATCGTTATCTGTGGCGATGCCGTGGTAACTGCAATCGGACATACCACGCAGCTTGCATAGGCGTGCAACGGAATCAAGAGGAAGTAATACGCGCTTTTATGCTTCCTCTCTGTGATGACTGTCAGGATAAATTCACATCTGAACTACCCGAGCAGAACACAAAAGCATATGAATACCTAATTTTGATCTTGATAACTGGCCTTGGTATTAAAGAGCTCAGATTAAGAGGTAAAATACCTAAGCAAAATACCTAAGCAAAATACCTAAGCAAAATACCCAAGAATTGCAAGCAAAATGTCTCTAGAATAACTAAACTTGATATTCCGGATACCTGGGTAAGTATCTGGTCACCTTAGAGGTATTATTTTGTTATTGTCTTACCTCAATTCGGTATTCGCATGACATTGTGGGAACAATTTGATGGTATTATCCTCAGGTATTTTACCTCTTAATCTGAGCTCATAAATACCAAGGCCAGTTATCAAGTTATTCGCTTCTGCTCGGGTAAACCTGAAAGTATGCTCTATGTATTTCCAAAGCATTACGGAAAGCATAGAACATACATTGACAGCTAATCAGAAAGTCATCACAATTTTTTAAAGTCTTAGTTCCACACATGATGAAACGCTGGAACAAATTGACGAAATGCTTTTTGACATCAAGCAACATATTTCCAACATCATCAGCAGCAGCAAGACTAGTGCCACGGAAATAAAAAATAAATTATCATTACTTCTTGACACGGCTCCAATGGACACTTGCATGGCTGTAGAAAAGGCTATAAAATCGGCAGCGGACGTGGCAGTAGAAATAATTACGTCAACATCAATAACATCAGCAGCACATTCAACTGACCTACTCCCGATGTTAATTGGTGAACTAAGGAATGACTTGGCAGACTCAAATGCCATTCTGCAATCCGATGTAAAATCTCATTTGGATGAAATCGCAAGAACGTTTTCTGCACCAGACACAGATTCTGCCAGTACACCTAAAAACAGCTTGGCCCTCGAACTGCAAAACATGCAAAACGTCATTGAACTAAAACCAAGCTGATGAATCATAGGCAATAAAAAAGTATGGAAACGCGACTGGGCGGAATATGATGCCAACCAGCATTCCCGTCGTCTTCAGGGAAAAAAAGGGAAGCAAAGAACAAACGTAGGCGAAAGCAACGAAAGTAAAATTACTCTGATAATGTTATATATATGTATATATGTGTATCGAATATAAGCTATCCACATACATTTGCGTTGTACGCATGTATTTGTGATGGTTTTTTATGCTCTGAACACTGCATGCTGTGCGTTTGACTGTCAGCTTTCTTTTGTTTACTTGTTTGTGCGGTTCAAATTCTGCGTTTTCAAAATGTCGTGTGTTGAAAAGGAAGTGAAAATTAAGGTTCTGGACACATGGCTAAGTGAGAAGGGTATTACTATGCGAAAATTGGCGAAGCGGTTTGGAATTCATCATGCGAGTGTTAAAACCATCATTAATAAGTTTGGGAAATACTGTTCTTTGGATGAGCTACCAGGAAGAGGCAGAAAACCCGGTTCTTCCAACCCGAAACTGGAGCAGAAAGTGGTATCTCTAATCATGAAAAACAAATCAATGTCAATACGTGATTTGGCCAAAAAAGCAGGAACGAGTGTCGGAATGATCCAGCGTATCAAGAGGCGAAACCACCTGAAGACCTACAAGAAGCAGAAAATCTCGAAACAAAGTGCAGAACAGAAGAAGCGAGCAGCAACAAGGGCCCGGAAATTGTATTCGCGTCTTTTGCAGCGTCCGGATGCATGTGTTTTGATGGACGATGAGACCTATGTAAAAGAGGACTCAAAAACCCTTCCAGGTCCACAATACTTCACTGCCGTCGTTGGGGAGGATGTGAGCGATGCGGACAGGTCGATTCAAGTGGAGAAATTCGGTCGAAAGGTACTGGTATGGCAAGCAATATGTTCCTGTGGTTTGAAGTCAACCATTTTTTACACTACCGGAATTATAAATGAGGAAATCTATCGATCTGAGTGTCTCCAGAAGAGATTGTTGCCTTTATATAAGAAGCATAGTACACCTCCACTGTTTTGGCCGGATTTAGCGTCGGCTCACTATGCCAAAACCACTCTCAATTTGCTTGCGGAAAAGGGTATAGATTTCGTTGAGAAAAATATCAATCCACCAAATTGCCCTCAGCTTCGACCCATCGAACGTTACTGGGCAATCGTGAAGAGGGTCTTCAAGAAGACTGGTAAGGCAGCTGGGAACATGCAGGAGTTCAAAAAAATTTGGGCTCAAGCGTCCAAAAAATGCGATGCAACACTTGTCCGGAACTTGATGAAGAGCATTCGATCCAAAGTTTGAAAATTCGTGAAGGAATAACTTAAATTTCATCCGGTCTTCATTATGTTCAAGTTTAACCTCGTACAATAAAGGATCAATGTTTTGTATGAAAAAAATATCGGTTTTCAACATAATTTGAAAGAAAGTTTGTGGATAGCTTATTTACGATACACTCCTTATTCATTGAATGCAATGGATATTGGAGACCACGTAGAAGCTCAGTATACAGACTTTAGCAAAGCATTTGATCGCATTGATATACCAATGTTGCTGTTTAAACTGCAAAACATTGGAATTGAGCCAGGACTTCTGAAATGGCTTGAATCAAATTTAACAAACCGCCAACTCATTCCGCATCGAACGCTGAAGAGCTCCGGTTCAGTTTTTTTCGCACTCCGCACTACCTCTTCCCTCATCTGTTAGTGTTTTTTGTGTATCTCTCTCCTATATAGTGAATCGTTCTGCATAGGGTGGTTCAAAAAAAAATCATCTGCCTCACCTTGGGTTGCCTACTTTCGGCAGAAAGTAAAAGCCCTTGACTTTTTGGGCATAAAAAGAAATTTGACGCGTCGTTATCCGGGGACCGAATTTCATCATGTCAACCGAAACAAACTGCGTGTCACTGCACCTACGTATAAAATTGCGAATGAAATTGCTAGTGACGATGGTTATAATGTTGAGTACTACGTCTACATCCCATCTCGAGATGTGGAGATAGATGGTGTGGTTTCTGCAGCGAGTGTGACGTGTAAAGACGTTATGGAAGGTAAGGGGTGACTTCCAGATTCTGCTTCGTCTACCATTGAGATTCTGGAATGCAAACAATTGCATGCAGGATCAATCGTAGATGGAAAAACGACTTATTTACCGTTGGACTCACTAGTGCGCACTGGTAACGTGAGACGTTCCATACAAGAACGCTCCAAGTATGCAGAAATGTTAAAGTCGCACAACTGAGCGTCTGCATTGTCTGTATCAGCCGCTCTTCTCGCAATTCTAAGAAAAATATCCCGTCCAAGCGAGGTAAGATTAATTTTAGGGACATTGTGGATAACATTTTAAATGCTCTTGGCCTTTCGGATGCTTCACCGCTCCGAGGACTTATTGACCTGATTATTCCTATGGTTGGAAACTACTTCAAGCAATTGACTGTATCATGGCCCCTCATTGGTGAATTCATATCTTTCGATGAATAATTCGTCAGGTGAGGATCAAGATATGATCACCGTATTACAATGGAACTGTCGTAGTCTAATACCTTAATTAGACTCGTTCAAGTATTTGATTCACAATTCTGATTGTGATATATTTGCTCTCTGTGAAACATGGCTTTCTTCTGAGGATGAATTAAACTTCCACGATTTTAACATTATTCGCCTGGACCGAGATGATTCATACGGTGGCTTACTTTTGGGAATCAAAAAGTGCTACCCCTTCTATAAAATCTCACTCCCAATAATCTCAGCCATCGAAATCGTCGCTTGCCAAATAAATGTAAATAATTGAAATCTTTGCATAACTTCCGTCTATGTCCCACCAAGGACATCAATAAACCGTCGTCAACTTTGGAGTTCAGTTACATTACTTCCATCTCCAGTTCTTATTCTGGGCGATCTGAACTCCCACGGTACTGCTTGGGTTGTCATCGTATTGACAACAAAGCGGGTATTTTCTATGACTTATGCGACGATTTCAACTTGACCATCTTGAACACTGGGGAAGCGACACGAATAGCAAAACCTCCTTCCAGGGAGTGTCGACTTGACATATATTTGTGCTCGAATTCACTATCATTAGATTGTCTGTGGAAGGTAATCAATGATCCCCATGGTAACGATCACCTACCAATTATTATCTCAATCAAATATGGTTGTCGAAAAACAGACCAGTCAATCAATGTATTATACTCACTGAGACGTGGCTTCGTTCTGATGTCGCTAGTTCAGAGTTTGCTGCCAGCTATTCGATATTTCGGTGTGATCGCAGTGCAGCTTCTAACAACCTTCAGCGAGGGGTTGGAGTTTTAATTGCGGTTAAAGAAAACCTCAACTGTACGTCGGTAGACCTTGTTGACTGTGGCAGTATTGAGCAAATCGCTGTGCGTATCAAACAAGACAAGGTTACGATCTTTGTGTGCGGAATCTATCTTCGAACGAACCCGTCTCCGAAATTGTACTCAGCGCATTCCGCAGCAGTCCAGCAAATCTGTGAAAGCGCGTCGGATTCTGATAATAGTGTCATCGTTGGAGATTACAACCTACCTCAGCTGTTATGGTCCTACGATGAGGAGATCAACAGCTTGCTGCCGTCCAACGTATCGACTGAACAGGAAATCGCTTTGGTTGAATCGATGGTTGCCTCCGGATTACATCAGCTTAACAGTCTGCTAAACTCGAATGGTCGTACACTTGACTTGGCATTTGATAACGAACCAAACGATGTCGAACTTATCGAACCTCCGTCATCCCTCCTCCGAATTGACAACCATCACAAGCCATTCGTTCTTCGCATTGACGTGAATGCCTCCTACGTGCAACCAGCTAGCGACTTGAATATCATTGATGATTTCGATTTTCGACGTTGCCACTTTCCGGAACTGAATAACGCTCTCATGGACGTCGATTGGATTGAAATGTTTAGTGCAAGAGATACGGCTTAAACGGTACGTATGTTTTATGACAAATTGTACGACATTATTGAGGAATATGTTCCACGTCGAACAAGTAGGCCTCATTCGTTTAAGCAACCGTGGTGGACAACTGAGTTACAGCATCTCCGAAACATTGTGCGAAAAGCTCGTAAACGCTATTTTCGATCAAGGACTACTGTGAACCGGATCAATCTACAGTCGCTCGAAACCCATTACGCCAATTGCCAGGACGCTGCTTTTCGTTGCTATATAAGACGATTGGAGCAGACTGCGAAGCAGAACGCGTCATCCTTTTGGTCGTATATTCGAAACAGTAAGCATTCTAACCGGATCCCTACCAACATGACTTTTAAAGAAACTTTGGCCGATTCACCTCACGGCTAGCTAATCTGTTTGCCGATTTATTCGAAAATGTACACACTCAAACGTCACCAACTTTTTCCGCTTACAGTCTTAAATCCTATCCTGCTTTCAATTTAAATTGTCCTGCTCTACGTATGGGCAAAACAACCGTTTCGATAACTGTGTTAGATCGTTTAACAATGTGAGTGCTGTTTTTGATTTTAATATGTCTAAATGTGTGTTCCAGAATAGAATTAGAAACCTAGGTTAAGTACCAGTCTGTTGAGTTTTTTTTAAATTCGAGACGAAGAACAATAAATATATAAATATATGTTCCTTCCTCACGATGAATATTAATTGGCAACATTTCGCATCGGCGGTAACCCTTGGAATTGATTCTACCGATCCTCTTCCACAATTGGATGAGTATAGTTTCCTTTCCGAATTGATGTACAAAAGTGCATTAGAAGCTCAGAAATGACGTGTTCCAAGTGCATTCCTCAAAAGAAGACCCACCACCCCTGGATGGGATGATGAATGCACTAAGTTGTATCTTGAGAAATCCGATGCGTTTACAGATTATCGTAGACATGAAACATGTGAGCTTTTTGATAAATACCTCAAGCTTGAAAAAAAAAAGCTTAAAAACGTAACCGCTCATCCTCCAATGAAAGTGAAGAATACTCCGTGCAATGGATATTCGACTTCGCTAAAAAAAAGTTTGTGCAGACTCTGTCCCAACGCAACCGAATTTACGGGATACTACCCGAAATAACGGTTCTCTGGCCGCACCATTCACAATGTTGGAATTTCATCGAATAACTCTGCTCCGGGAAGCGATATGATTAAATTCAACCTTCTAAAAAATCTCCCCGATATCGCTAAAAGACGATTACTTAATCTGTATAACACTCTCATGGAATTAAATATACTTCCACCCGCATGGAGGCAGGTAAAAGTAATAGCTATTCAAAAGCCTGGGAAACCAGCGTCTGATTACAATTCTTACCGTCCGATCTCTATGCTATCATGTTTAAGGAAATTGCTAGAAAAAATGATCCTATCAAGACTTGACCGTTGGGTTGAATCAAACAACCTGCTATCAAATACGCAATTTGTTTTCCGAAAGAGCAAAGGAACAAACGATTGTTTAGCGTTGCTTTCATCTGATATACAACTGGCCTTTGCACACAAGGAGCAATTGGCTTCAGTATTTCTGGACATTAAGGGCGCATTTGATTCAGTTTCGACAGATATACTGGCAGATAGTCTGCACAGTAGTGGTTTACCAGGATTCTTAAATAATTTTTCGTGTAATTTACTGTCATAAAAACAAATGACCTTCACTCTAGGCCAACTGACATCTTTCCGAATTAGCTACATGACCTTACCCCAAGGCTCATGTCTAAGTCCCTTACTTTATAATTTTTATTTTAAAGATATTGATAACTGCTTGGAAAATAGATGCACGCAAGAAACGAACTAATTAAAAAAAAAAACCGCCAACAAATAATAAAATTCAACGGAAAGAAATCAAATCCTATTCATGTCAATTCAGGTGACCCCCAAGGCCCTCATTTGGGACCACTGCTTTTTATTCTATATGTAAACGATATTTCTTTCATTCTGAAAACAATAAAAGTGCTTATTCATGCCGACGACATGAAACTATTCTTGGAAATAAGAAATCTGGAGAACATCAACATATTCCAGAAAGAAATACACAATTCCACACATGATGCTCGAAAAGCCTACTGCAACTAAACATAAAAAAGTATAATTAAATATCGTTCAACAGAAAACGAAACACACCAAATATATTAATCTCATTAGGAAATCAAGTTGTTGGAAAATGTGAAAGAGTTAGGGATTTAGGGGTTATCTTAGACTCTAAACTTAATTTCAATGACCGTAAAATTTCCCCACGTTTAATGTTTGCAAGTTTATGTCAATTTGAATCAAAATATAACATTGACGTAGAATGGCACTTTTTTGCAATTTCGCATGGTAGAGGACTTTGTGATGCAATTGGCGGTACTTTGAAAAGGATGGCAATGTCAGGGTAAAAAAAAAACACAAGGGAGGTAAACATCTCGGTAAACATGTAATAAATTATCTGAAACTAGCAAAAAAGTCTTTTAACTTAGACCTACTTGATACCTCAGAAATACTACATTCTGTTCAATTATTTGTTTCGTATGGAAGTTCTTTTTTCACATTATTGTTTACATATAACTAAAAGTCACATCAAAACAACTATTTAGGTTTACCATAAGCTGGGTTTACTTATCGAATCGACTGAACCGTCGTGGGATTAATAACAATAATGATGAAGTAATCTCCTATAACTTTCAAATTATTAGTCCAATCGTGTGAAAGTCATTGAAAAAGTTGTTGGAATATTCATGTTTGTTGAAACAAACATATAGTTTTGGTGATGGACTATCTTAAATAACTTATGCAAAGGGCGTGTTTCTTAAGTTTTTAGCCACTCATGAAATTAAATTCAAAATATCTCGAAAACGTTTACCTTTAGGGAGAACATTACCAAACACATTGCAATTCGAGGTGAAATCATATTTTGGCGTTGAAAAGTACTTGTAATAAAACATAAATTAGTCTTATGAAAATCTTCCAAAAGTTGTAATTAGAAAAACTTTTTTAACTTTTTTGTCCATGATGTTGATACCTTAAATACAATGGCTTTTTTGTCAAAATTTTGCCATCGAAATGAAAAATAAATAAAAAAATAGCGTATTTTGATAATTTGAATGATTTTAATGAAATTGTTTTCAGAGAATATTTTTTTTCATGGACATTTCGATTCCCTACAATTTTTTCTCAGATACTTTTTCTCTAAAACGAACGATTTCCAAGTTACTGTTTTCCTAACACTGTTGTATCAAAAACACAAAAGCCCTTCTCAAAAGTTACTCTCGAGTCCAAACAGTATATCCTTACGTCTAAATACTATAGACACTGTATATAGACCGGACAACAATTGTCTCATGCAGCCAAACGACCTGTCAAAAAATGAAAAAATGAAAGTAAGATGAGTGCTTAACTGTTTTCATCGACTGGAGGGCCTCAATAGAACTGAGACTATCCGAGAAGATGAAATAATGGTCTATGGGCATGTCGGAAATTATCCCCAATGCGAAATTGATTGCTGCCAGCTCAGCAACATATACGGAACAAGGTTCCTGAAGTTTCCGGAAGGCAGATGAGTATTCATTGTAAACACCGAAACCAGTGGATCCATCAATGCGCGACCCATCAGTGAAAATTCTTCTATTGCAATTGACATGTTGGTACTTTTCGATGAAAATATGGGGAATTAAAATAGGTCGAAGTTGATCTGGAACTCCTTGAATAGCCTGTTTCATGGAGAGATCATAATCAATGGAGGAACTGTGATAAGGTAAGCGTACACTAGGAGGGTTATAGCATGGAAGACTAATATCGGATGACATATAGTTAATATAGATTCGTAAGAATCTTGACTGGGTACTCAATTCGAGCATTTCTTCGAAGTTTTCAATCACAAGGTTGTTACTGATTCCACACTTGATCAGTATTCTAGATGAGAGCTCCCAGAAGCGGTACTGTAAGGGTTTTACTCCTGCCAGAACCTCCAGGCTCATATTATGCGTTGAATGCATACAGCCAAGGGCAATACGTAGACAACGATATTGAATGCGTTCCAATTTGATGAGGTGGCTGTTTCTTGCCGAGAGGAAGCAAAAAGAGCCATATTCGAGAACTGAAAGAATAGTTGTTTTATAGAGTTTAATGAGGTCTTCCGGGTGAACACCCCACCATGTCCCGGAAATTGATCTTAGAAAATTGATCCTCTGTTGACATTTCTGCTTTAAATACGCAAAGTGATTACTCCAAGTGCATTTCGAATCAAACATGACTCCAAGGTATTTGAAGGTCAAAGATTGGGTAATGTCTCTTCCCAACAGCTTGAGACGCAGTTGGGCAGGGAACCGCTTTCTAGTAAACACTACCAATTCGGTTTTATGCGGTGAAAACTCGATCCCCAAATTTCTGTCCCAGATGGACAGATTATCTAGCGAATTTTGCAATGGTCTTTGCAAGATTTCCGCACGTGGACCTCTAAAGGAGATCACAGCGTCGTCTGCAAGTTGTCTTAGCGTGCATCTATTTTCCAAGCAGTTATCAATATCTTTAACATAAAAATTATAAAGCAAGGGACTTAAACATGAGCCTTGGGGTAAGCCCATGTAGATAATTCTGGAAGTTGTCAGTTGACCTAGATTAAAGGTCATTTGTTTTTCTGACAGTAAATTATACAAAAAGTTATTTAAAATTCCTGGTAAACAACTACTGTGCAGACTATCTGCCAGTATATCTATGGAAACTGAATCAAATGCGCCCTTAATATCCAGAAATACTGAAGCCAATTGCTCCTTGTGTGCAAAGGCCAGTTGTATATCAGATGAAAGCAACGCTAAACAATCGTTTGTTCCTTTGCTCTTTCTGAAACCAAATTGCGTATTTGATAGCAGGTTGTTTGATTCAACCCAACGGTCAAGTCTTGATAGGATCATTTTTTCTAACAATTTCCTTAAACATGATAGCATAGAGATCGGACGGTAAGAATTGTAATCAGACGCTGGTTTCCCAGGCTTTTGAATAGCTATTACTTTAATCTGCCTCCATGCGGGTGGAACTATATTTAATTCCATGAGAGTGTTATACAAGTTAAGTTATCGTCTTTTAGCGATATCAAGAAGATTTTTTAGAAGGTTGAATTTAATCATATCGCTTCCCGGAGCAGAGTTATTCGATGAATGAAGTGCCATTGAAAATTCCAACATTGTGAATGGTGCGGCCAGAGAACCGTTATTTCGGGTAGTATCCCGTAAATTCGGTTGTGTTGGGACAGAGTCTGGACAAACCTTTTTAGCGAAGTCGAATATCCACTGCATGGAGTATTCTTCACTCTCATTGGAGGATGAGCGATTTCGCATGTAGCGAGCCTTTCTCGAGAGCGTTGTCATTGAGGTTTCTCTAGATAGTCCCTCTACAAACGAACGCCAGTAATTGCGTTTCTTTGCTTTGAGTAAGTTTTTAAGCTTTTTTTCAACGTAGTGCGGAGTGAAAAAAAAATCGACCGAAGCACTTCAGCGTTCGATGCGGAATGGACTCCACTTTTGAAGGACCTTACTTTTAGTAACAACTTTCTATCGTGTCGTAAATTTGCTGTTGATTATATTGAAATCACCATCTACAATTGTTGTACACCGCATTATCTCGCCCGCATGCCCTTTCAATCTGCCGCTGAAAATAAACACATCAATCAGCCAGCTGATCGGCAAAATAAAAACAAAACCCATCGTACGAATACGCCCAGTACTGCAATTATTCTTGCATTTACCGTACTAGTTGTTACTCGCCTGTACAATTCAAGCCAATATACAACACTTGTTGCTGCTCGCCTTCTCATTCTGATATCCGAAAACTCCATCAGAATTCCGCTCGGACCTGAAAAAAAGCAATTTTTCTGCATCGATTCATCGACCATCATCAGCCTGCATCGTCGTTATCTAAAAGTGTTGCCAGTTTTGCCGCTGTAACATTTTCTTACCTCGGCGTAACGCTTGAGTGACGCTTAGAGCATTTCCACGATAATATGGAAGTTTGCAATAGTTGCGCATTAACCATGAGCAATGTGGAAGTTGTTTGCGGTGGTTTTTGCAAAGCAAATTTCCATTCCAGCTGCGCCAAGATTACAGAAGCACTTTACAACGACGTCAGAGACGAACCAGCGCTGTTTTGGATGTGCAAAGGATGTCGTGATATTATGGGAAACGCCCGTTTCAAAAACACATTGGTTTCGATGAATGCGGCAGTGAAGGAGTTCAATGACGTGTACCAGAAGCTCGTTGAGGATCTGAAAACGGACATCAAGCAAAGGTTGATCGTGGAGCTCAGACAAGAAATCCAGGGAGGATTTAACAAGCTCTCACCGGTAGTTTTATCTCCGGTACCTCGCCGTTTCCATTTCGGAAATCGATCTACCCCGAAAAAAGACCGCGATGAAGATGCAATACCTACGCAAGAACAACCGTCTAAATTTTTTCGAGGTACTGCTCATTCCGCCAACATTGCGCTTGCGGGACCGTCAGCGAGTAATGACGACAGATTTTGGGTGTATCCGACCAAAATATTCCCGGATGTTAGTGATGCAGACGTTCAACATCTCGTGAAGAAATGCTTGCGGACGGATGACGTGATCACTAAAGCACTTGTACCCAAAGGTCGACCATTGTCTACGCTCACCTTCGTATCTTACAAGGCAGGAGTCGACCAAGGCTTAAAAGCTAGAGCAATGGATCCTTCTACGTAGCCCTCGCAAATAGAGTTTCGAGAATTTGTTGACAATGGATCGAATGCTAAACATTTTTGGAAGCCTCCTCAGGTCATCGATCCGGGAACGGCATCATCGAACCGTCCACAGCCATCGATCATCCCGGAGCTACGTCCACCCACAACGGCATCACTGACTCTGAATCAGCAATAACGATGCGAGCAGAAATATCCGAGTCACATCTGCGTCATCCTACGTCGAATGCAAGTGTGCCGCATCCGATACCAGTGCCTTTATCCTCACGCCGTCGTTCAAGGTCCTCGCCAATAACGATCTACTATCAGAACGTCCGTGGATTAAGAACGAAAACCAACACTTTGCTGCTTTCTCTGCTGCGACCGCAATGCTTCCACCAGCAGTTTGCGAAGAGGAGGTGGTGTGCTAATTGCAGTTAAATCGGAGCTTGATTGCAAAGCTGTGAATCTTGTGGATAGTGATAGCCTGGAGCAAACTGCCATTCGGATTGTTCTGCCGCAGTTTTCCCTTTATGTCTGCTGCATTTACATTCGGCCAAACAGTAGCCCGGAGAATTACACGAGGCACGTGGAATCAGTTAACCAAATTCAACGTCTTGCCGATTCCCGTGATGTTATCGTCTGCCTTGGAGACTACAATCTGCCGAATTTAATCTGGCAGTTTGATGAACAGTTTCTGGCATACTTGCCAATTAACGCGTCAACTGAACAGGAACTTGCCTTAGTCGAGTCTTTGTTGTCAGCTGGTTTCCATCAAGTAAATGATCTTCTGAACGCGAACGGTAAGCTTCTTGACTTGGTGTTCGTAAGTGATCCATGTATCATAGATCTCTTCGAGTTGCCATCTGCTCTATTAAAAATTGACGCTCATCATAAGCCGGTTATTGTAACGGTGGATGCCCGTTCCCGTGAGGAGGAATACCAAGCAGACATCACGACACGACACTATGATTTCACCCGCTGTGATTATGAAGCCGTAAATGCGAGAATCGCTTCCCAGGACTGGAATGAGCTGTTGAACCATGGTTCTCTTGATGTTTCCGTGGCGGTTTTCTACGGCACTATTAATCGAATCATCCGTGAAACTGTTCCCGTTAGAACTTACCGGCCTACAAGGCAGTTCAACCAATCTTGGTGGACACCACAACTCCGTAACCGTCGTAATCGCTTACGAAAGCTCACGAAACGTTTCTTTCGCAACAAAACTACCACGAACACGAGAGCTCTGAAGTTTGCTGAAGAAGAGTATCGCCGATTGCAAGATGATTGTTTCCGTGAGTATATTGATCGTATCCAAATGAATTTCCGACAAGACCCCTCATCTTTCTGGGCCTATATCAACAAACGAAAGAGCTCGACCAGGGTTCCCGTTGAGGTTACGTACCAATCTCGTAGTTCTTGCTCACCGGTCTCTACCGCAAATCTATTTGCTGAGTTTTTCCGTTCCGTACACGACGACAACTCACCTCCGCTGGCGCAGCATTACTTGAAAGGGCTTCCGTTGTATAATCTTCATCTTCCTTTGGTCACTTTCAATAATGACGATATTCGCGATGCTCTCAGTGCAGTCGATGCATCGAAAGGCCCCGGCCCTGATCACATTCCACCCGCCTTCGTCAAACAGTGAGCTCAGTCGCTGTCTTGTCCCATCGCTACGATCTTCAATCGATCCTTGACCGAAGGAGTGTTTCCTGCCGCTTGGAAGATGGCATCAATCACTCCTATCCACAAGGCTGGAAAAACACACAGCGTTGAGAACTACCGACCGATATCAATCCTCAACTGCCTTGCGAAAGTTTTCGAGAAGCTGTTACATGACGCGATGTACCCCGTTGTGCAGTGAGTGATCTCTGAGCATCAACATGGCTTCGTCAAAAAGCGGCAACGACATCGAACCTCATGACTTACACCAGTACGGTGATCAACGAGCTCGAGAAGCGATGCCAGATCGACGCCATTTACATTGACTTTTCAAAAGCGTTCGACAAGGTACCTCATCAACTGGCCATTGAAAATCTGAACCGCCTTGGATTGCCCACTTGGATTATTCAGTGACTTCAATCGTATTTGTCTTCACATAAAGCTTTTGTCAAGGGGCACGACGCTAAATCGGAATTATTTGATATTCCCTCCGGTGTACCACAGGGCAACCACCTTGGCCCTCTTATATTCATCCTCTTCATCAACAATCTATGCGAAGGTCTCAACTCCGGTAAATTGCTCTATGCGGATGACTTGAAGCTGTTCCGTGTAATTAAATCGCTTGTAGATTGCTGTGCTTTACAAGCTGATTTAGAACATGTGTCTAGATGGTGTGATTTAAACGGAATGCAGAAGAATACGGCTAAGTGCAAAGTGATAACTTTCGCTCGTTGTCATTCCACTGTCACGTTCGACTACGGCTTAAACGACATATCACTGGAGAGGGTCACGTCGATCAACGACCTAGGAGTTATACTTGATAGGAAGCTTTGTTTCAACGAGCACATCTCCGCAACAACCGTGAAAGCAAACGCAATGCTCGGTTTCTTAAAGCGTAACACTGCCCACTTCAATGATGTGCATGCACTTAAGTCGCTGTATTGTGCTTTAATTCGTAGCGTGCTGGAATACGGCGTGCAAATCTGGGCTCCGTACCACGCCGTTCATATTGCACGCATCGAAAAAGTCCAGAAGCGGTTCATTCGATACGCTCTACGCCGCCTTCCCTGGAACGATCCTATCAATCTGCCGCCATATGAAAATCGATGTGTGCTGCTAAATATTCAGCCGTTATCGAGTCGCCGAGTGATGCTTCAACGGATGTTTGTCTTCGACGTGGTCATGTGCAACATCGATTGTAGCAGCATTCTTGAGAATGTTCGGTTACATGCACCATTTTGTCAGCTCCGGAATCGTCAACTGTTGTGGATTTCTCGCCACCGTACTCTTTATGGGCGAAATAACCCGTTAGATTCATGTTGTAGGTTGTTCAATCAAGTGTGTGACTCTTTTGACTTTAACATAAGTAAATTAGTATATAAGAATAGAATTAAAACAGTTTTGTGATCAGTCTGTGCGATGTCCTTGTCAAAGATGTTGTGTTGTAAATAAATAAATAATTAATTTTGATCCAAATTATTCGTTCGCCATTCTCGTCGGGCCACCCTATCTTGGAACAAATAAACCACTGTCCCTTTTGATGTAGATCGGTTCAAGTTGGCTCTCAAGTGTTGAAATGAATTACCTTGTTTTCCTAATGAAATAACACTATCACACTCTGTGAGTGGCCCCAATACCCAAGTAACCACAAGCATTATATCATAACACTAATTCGACCGACTATCAGCAACAGTAATGCCATATCACATTTTATCATCTACTCCCAGGCTATGTTGCATTATCTTTACATTAAAAATGTTATGATGCATTACTATATTTCTACAAACAACTTAACGTTAAATAGGCATTAAATTATGCATTATTGCATTATCTCAATAAATGCTTCATTGCTAGCTAAAAAGTAGCATTGCTGCAGTATCATCTGGATGACATTTTCCAATTTGACTTTTGAAATGAGAAGCATACAAGGGGTGAGTCGCTCAGCACAGTATCTCTTGTGTCCATTTTTTTAGTGTGCCATTAAGTGTTACGATGAGTCCTGATGCTCTGATCGTGGTGCCAAAAGGTGCCCATGTGTGCCACGGTAATTTGACAGTTCAATTGTTATGTTTTGGCTACGCATGGTAACCAGGTGAATAATTTGTTTTGCATTGCAAAACTTTTACTGCCGATTTGGGTCTTGGTAAATGTTTTTGTTGCGGAAACCACGTTATTGATGCTTTTGTGTTGAGATAACAACTTTCAGTGATTGATGGATAAAGAATGGAGCTCAAGATGCTAATCGCTGGAAGTAAGTGCGAGAATACTTATAAACTGTTGTGTATTTAAGATTAATAAATCCTCTTTCTCAGTAGTGCACGTACGCTTGCGAAAAAATTAACGAGACGCAACCACGCAACTCCACCCTTTGACACCCTTTAACTGGCTTCATATCTGTTCAAATCAAAATGGCACATTATTTTGGCAACTGTAGACCTTAGTTTTATTTGGTTTTATTATATAGGTTACTTGATGACTTTTACAGAAGGTTTTCTCAAGCTTTTTAACCTTGAACACAGAACAGGTCAAAGTGGATTTCGTCGTGTATTGTATCACCCACAGCATAAGAATCATCTGCAATAATATTAAGTAATTAATAGTAACCGTTTAATGTAATGCACGTTTTCTACATACCATCATAATCTTCTTCAATCTTTTCTTCTTGCATGGTCTCTTTTCCGCTCGAATCATTTGGCATGTCATTCTCTGGACCACGCAATAGTTCACAAGAGATGATATCTGAGTCGTCAGGGGTCAGGCAGCAGAGGTTTTGCTTTATCAAAATATTTCAAAAATGGGGTTCAAAGTTTGCTCTAAAAATGTGCCTATAATTTAAGCTGCAAAGTGATATTATGTCGCGACTTAATTGTTTATTCACTTACCTCATCCATTGTTCCACTCAAGATTACACCTCAACAAACAGGAAACTCAAAAGTTCTTTTATAATCAATTCTTTCTAATTTTTTTGTGTGGCGTAGCGAAACAAACAAATCGAAACAATCTTCAAAAAATACAAATCTTATATCTTCATAAAATACAAATGTCAAAAGTGTACCTCAGAGTGACACACATGTTCCGTTATAGTTTAAATTTTTTAACCATGATGTGCTTGGCACATTGTTTTAAGCGACTCACCCCTTGGAAACATATGATCGAGCTGAGCTGCCTATCAGATCCAGAATCGTCATCTTCATCTTCCTTAACAGTGGACTTAGCAGCAGAAAGTTTGGTTCCTAAAATGTCAGCACAAAATATGGCTGCATTTTGGGGAGCCGCGGGTTTTTCTGGTTGTTGATATTCAGAGGACTGAGCTGTTTTTTCAATGAGGAATCTTCATTCCAGTTTCAACGTGCACCGGGTATCAAAATTGTGTCGGTTTGTTGTGTGATGAACGGCGGTGGGTATGATTTCATTTGTAGCTCGTATCGGGTTGAGGTTTGCACTGATAAAAGGTTCGGGTATCGTAGTCTCAACGACGTGTTTGGCAAGAAAAATCTAAAAATAGCTGCATGAAATATGTTTTTATAGAACGACAAAGAGGGTATGCTTCCTTAATATTATGCAGTTGTCTTATATAATTCCATTGCTCTCTTGGCTAAGAGCGTTAACGCAACCGGCATTCATCGATCAGTCGTGAGAAGTCTTGGTTTGAATCCCGATGTAGGGTGAAACACATTTGAGCTTAAAAAAAAATATAGCCAGGTAATGTTACGCGAAGATGCCATAAAATAATATGAAATAATATCCCTAATTAAAACGTAACAAAGGAGAAATGAATTCAAATAGAAGAAAATTAAATACATTTTTGATGTTTTTTTTCCAAAATATTGCAAGCTCTATATATGCTTTTTAAAATGCAATAAAACATTTCAGTAGAAGCAGTAATTCAACTGCTGAAAAAGTAACTCTGCCCTAATATACTTGTCTTCGGGCTTCAATAAAGCATGTGCGGTAGCTTTAATTTGACAGGAGTGGGGCCCTTTTCGACTTTAGTTATACTTTAAGGACGCATGTAAGATTAGCCTGCTTTATACCATAAACTTATAACGTAAAGGGCGATACGGTCAAAATTTGGTCAATATCAACTTGACGTATTTCTTTCAATTTTGCATTTAAAAAACCTGAACACCCCTCATTTTGAAGGTGTGTGTGTGTAGAATGTTGCTTCTATTTTGATTTTTGAATTCACTCTTCAGTTGTCAAAATGCCGTCCAAGCAAGAAGAGCAGCGTATCAAAATTTTGCTCGCGCATCGCGAAAATCCGAGCTACTCGCACGCAAAGTTGGCAAAATCGCTAAAAGTTGCCAAATCAACCGTTACAAATGTAATTAAAGTGTTTGGGGAACGTTTGTCGACAGCCAGGAAGTCTGGATCGGGGGGAAATCGAAAACCGGAAGCCGCTGAGACGACAAAGAGAGTTGCCGGTAGTTTCAAGCGAAACCCTAACCTATCTCTCCGAGATGCCGCAAATAAGCTGGGTGTATCGTCTACAACCGTGCATCGAGCCAAAAAACGAGCCGGACTATCGACTTACAAGAAGGTAGTGACTCCAAATCACGATGATAAACAAAATACGACGGCCAAAGCGCGATCCCGGAGGCTGTACACGACGATGCTGACGAAGTTTGACTGCGTGGTAATGGACGACGAAACCTACGTCAAAGCCGACTACAAGCAGCTTCCGGGACAGGAGTTTTATACGGGAAAAGGAAGGGGAAAGGTAGCAGATATTTTCAAGCACACGAAACTGTCAAAGTTCGCAAAGAAATATCTGGTTTGGCAAGCCATCTGTACCTGTGGCTTGAAGAGCAGCATTTTCATAGCTTCCGGGACTGTCAACCAAGAAATTTACGTGAAAGAGTGTTTGAATAAACGTCTGCTGCCTTTCCTGAAGAAACACGGTTGTTCCGTACTGTTTTGGCCGGATTTGGCATCTTGCCATTACGGTAAAAAGGCCATGGAGTGGTACGCCGCCAACAACGTGCAGGTGGTTCCCAAGGACAAGAACCCTCCCAACACGCCAGAGCTCCGCCCAATTGAGAAATACTGGGCTATTGTCAAGCGGAACCTAAAGAAGACCAAAAAAACTGCTAAGGACGAGCAGCAGTTCAAGGCAAACTGGCTTTCTGCGGCGAAGAAGGTGGACAAGGTGGCTGTACAAAATCTGATGGCAGGGGTCAAGCGTAAGGCCCGGCAATTCGGATTTGGAAAAGCGGAAGCCTAACTGAATATTTTTCCTGAATTTTATACTAATTGAACCTGAAAAAGAAATTTAATTTGATTTTTTAAATAAACGATTTCACCGATTTACACGCGTTTTCCCTTGACCAAATTTTGACCGTATCACCCTTTAATATAATGCAAAAATGTTTTTTTTTTTTTTTAATAAGTTCGTTTATTTATTAGGCTCAGGCGTATGTAACACTTTGCGGAGCCGATATTCAATATTGTAGTTAACAATTTTTCTTTTTCGATTTTAGTAAAGTGGGGTGCCAATTACTCGTGGCTAGCTCGAGGTTAATGGGTCACATTATTGTTTGGAAGGGGCTAGGCAGGTAACTTATTTCAGGTATTTGTTGCTGCTCATGGTTGCGACATCTACCAGATCCTCGGTCCCTGTAGTCCCTTACAGGAACTAAGCTGCAGATGGGTGACCACAGCTTGCTGGGCAGGTACAAGTAGCACGGAAACAAAAGGATAATATAACTGGGACACAATGGCAGGGAATTTACTAGAGTGAAAGGGAGGGGGTGATGACATTACACTCTTAGATCAGACAAACAGAGAAATTCGTAAATCGCTTGCATGTAGGGAAGATCACGCATTCCCAAAACATCTCTTACTTCGCGGAAGGGTTGTCTACCTCGGGCCACAAGGGTATCCAATAGTCGTGCTCTGGAGGCATCATTATCCGGGCAATGCCAAACTGCGTGAGCGATGTCATCATAACCGGTTCCGCACCTACATACATGGCTATCGACGAGGTTAATTCTGTAGAGATGTGCGTCTAGCAAGTAGTGGTTGGACATAAGTCTTGACATCACACGAATGAAACCGCGACTTACATCCAGACCTTTGAACCACGATCTCGACGAAACAATTGGAATAATGGAATGTAACCACCGCCCAAGAGAATTACTTGCCCAATCGTTTTGCCAACTTTGAAGAGAACTCTGACGTACTAATGGGAAAAATTCATCATGTGAAATTCTTCTTTCAAAAATCTCGCCTTCTTGTGCGCCCACCTTTGCTAAGGAGTCCGCCTTCTCATTGCCTGGAATTGAGCAATGTGAGGGGACCCATGCAAAGGTAATTCTAAATGATCTTTTGACCAAGGCACACATCTGCTCCCTTATTTTTGAAAGAAAGTAAGATGAGTGCTTAACTGTTTTCATCGACTGGAGGCCTTCAATAGAACTGAGACTATCCGAGAAGATGAAATAATGGTCTATGGGCATGTCGGAAATTATCCCCAATGCGAAATTGATTGCTGCCAGCTCAGCAACATATACGGAACAAGGTTCCTGAAGTTTCCGGAAGGCAGATGAGTATTCATTGTAAACACCGAAACCAGTGGATCCATCAATGCGCGACCCATCAGCGAAAATTCTTCTATTGCAATTGACATGTTGGTACTTTTCGATGAAAATATGGGGAATTAAAATAGGTCGAAGTTGATCTGGAACTCCTTGAATAGCCTGTTTCATGGAGAGATCATAATCAATGGAGGAACTGTGATAAGGAAAGCGTACACTAGGAGGGTTATAGCATGGAAGACTAATATCGGATGACATATAGTTAATATAGATTCGTAAGAATCTTGACTCAGTACTCAATTCGAGCATTTCTTCGAGGTTTTCAATCACAAGGTTGTTTCTGATTCCACACTTGATCAGAATTCTAGATGAGAGCTCCCAGAAGCTATACTTTAAGGCTTTTACTTCTGCCAGAACCTCCAGGCTCATATTATGCGTTGAATGCATACAGCCAAGGGCAATACGTAGACAACGATATTGAATGCGTTCCAATTTGATGAGGAAGCCATTTCTTGCCGAGAGGAAACAAAAAGAGCCATATTCGAGAACTGAAAGAGTAGTTGTTTTATAGAGTTTAATGAGGTCTTCCGGGTGAGCACCCCAACATGTCCCGGATATTGATCTTAGAAAATTGATCCTTTGTTGGCATTTCTGTTTTAAATACGTAAAGTGATTACTCCAAGTGCATTTTGAATCAAACATGACTCCAAGGTATTAAAAGGTCAAAGATTGGATAATGTCTCTTCCCAACAGCTTGAGACGCAGTTGGGCAGGGAACCGGTTTCTAGTAAACACTACCAATTCGGTTTTATGCGGTGAAAACTCGATCCCCAAATTTCTGGCCCAGATGGACAGATTATCTAGCGAATTTTGCAATGGTCTTTGCAAGATTTCCGCACGTGGACCTCTAAAGGAGATCACAGCATCGTCTGCAAGTTGTCTTAGCGTGCATCTATTTTCCAAGCATTTATCAATATCTTTAACATAAAAATTATAAAACAAGGGACTTAAACATGAGCCTTGGGGTAAGCCCATGTAGCTAATTCTGGAAGTTGTCAGTTGACCTAGATTAAAGGTCATTTGTTTTTCTGACAGTAAATTATACAAAAAGTTATTTAAAATTCCTGGTAAACCACTACTGTGCAGACTATCTGTCAGTATATCTATGGAAACTAAATCAAATGCGCCCTTAATATCCAGAAATACTGAAGCCAATTGCTCCTTGTGTGCAAAGGCCAGTTGTATATCAGATGAAAGCAACGCTAAACAATCGTTTGTTCCTTTGCTCTTTCTGAAACCAAATTGCGTATTTGATAGTAGGTTGTTTGATTCAACCCAACGGTCAAGTCTTGATAGGATCATTTTTTCTAACAATTTCCTTAAACATGATAGCATAGAGATCGGACGGTAAGAATTGTAATCAGACGCTGGTTTCCTAGGCTTTTGAATAGCTATTACTTTAACCTGCCTCCATGCGGGTGGAACTATGTTTAATCCCATGAGAGTGTTATACAGGTTAAGTTATCGTCTTTTAGCGATATCAGGAAGATTTTTTAGAAGGTTGAACTTAATCATATCGCTTCCCGGAGCAGAGTTATTCGATGAAAGAAGTGCCATTGAAAATTCCAACATTGTGAATGGTGCGGCCAGAGAACCGTTATTTCGGGTAGGATCCCGTAAATTCGGTTGTGTTGGGACAGAGTCTGGACAAACCTTTTTAGCGAAGTCGAATATCCATTGCATGGAGTATTCTTCACTCTCATTGGAGGATGAGCGGTTTCGCATGTAACGAGCCTTTCTTCAAAGCGTTGTCATCGAGGTTTCTCTAGATAGTCCCTCTACAAACGAACGCCAGTAATTGCGTTTCTTTGCTTTAAGTAAGTTTTTAAGCTTTTTTTCAAGCATGAGGTACTTATCAAAAAGCTCACATGTTTTATGTCTACGATAATCTTTAAACGCATCGGATTTCTCAAGATACAACTTAGTGCATTCATCATCCCATCCAGGGGTAGCGGGTCTTCTTTTGAGGGATGCACTTGGAACACGTCGTTTCTGAGCTTCTAATGCCCTTTTGAAACGATTCTCTTCTAATGGTGGAAGAGGATCGGTTAAATCAATACCAAGGGTTACCGCCGATGCAAAATTTTGCCAATCAATATGCCTCGTGAGGTCATAAGGAACATGGATTGACTGGTCTGTTTTGTGAAAACTATTTGTGATTGAGATAATAATTGGTAAGTGATCACTACCATGGGGATCATTGATTACCTTCCACAGACAATCTAATGATAGTGAATTAGAACACAAAGATATGTCAAGTCGACTCCCCTGGCAGGAGGTTTTGCTATTCGTGTCGCTTCCCCAGTGTTCAAGATGGTCAAGTTGAAATCGTCGCATAATTCATAGGAAATACCCGCTCTGTTGTCATCGGATTGTTCGCCCGAAGCAGTACCGTGGGAGTTCAGATCGCCCAGAATAAGAAATGGAGATGGAAGTAATGTAATTGAACTCCAAAGTTGACGGCGGTTCATTGATGCCCTCGGAGGGACATAGACGGAAGCTATGCAAAGATCTTTATTCTTTACATTTATTTGGCAAGCGACGATTTCAATGCCTGAGATTATTGGGAGTGAGATTTTATAGAAGGGGTAGCACTTTTTGATCACAGATTTCACAGAGAGCAAATATATCACAATCAGAATTGTGAATCAAATACTTGAACGAGTCTAATTTAGGTATTAGACTACGACAGTTCCATTGTAATACGGTGATCATATCTTGATCCTCACTCGACGAATTAATCATCGAAAGATATGAATTCACCAATGAGGGGCCATGATACAGTCAATTGCTTGAAGTAGTTTCCAACTATAGGAATAAGCAGGTCAATAATTCCTCGGAGCGGTGAAGCATCCGAAAGGCCACGAGCATTTAAAATGTTATCCACAATGTCCCTAAAATTAATCTTACCTCGCTTGGACGAGATATTCTTAGAATTGCGAGAAGACGTAGTTTTTGGTAACCTTTAACGGTTACTGTTATTAGGCAGCGGCGGGTTGGTATAGCTACAGCTAGGAACGGATGCATCAGCTAGAACTAGTAGGCTTTCTTTTACCGGGGGCGTGTACCTCCGGAAATCCACTCTCATCGGCTTCGTCAGAGTCCAGTTCATCGGAAGACAAATTCAAAAAAGGATTTTCATTTTGAGCGGCTGATACAGACGATGCAGACGCTCCGTTTTGCGACTTTAACATTTCTGCATACGTCTGCTTGGAGCGTTCTTGTATGGAACGTCTCACGTTACCAGTGCGCTTCTTGTACACGGGACAGTTCTGCAAATCGTGGAGAGGCTCTTTGCCACAGTAAGCACACTTTGTTGCTTCCTGTTGGCAAGCATCCTCTAGATGCCTTTGGCCGCATTTGCCACAACGGGGCTTGTTGTCGCAAAAAGTAGCCGTATGACTCAACTGTTTGCACTTGGTACAATTAAATACCCATGGTACAAAAAGGCGCACTGGGAGGAAAACTTTATCAATTTCAACAAATTTTGGGAGAATTGATCCGGCGAAGGTCACTTGTAGCGAGTCCGACGGTGAATACGTCTTTTTTCCATCTACCAATTGTTTGCATTCCAGAATCTCAATGGACGAAGCTGAATTTGGAAGTCGCCCCTTACCTTCCATAACGTCTTCACACGTCAGGCTCGCTGCAGAAACCACACCATCTATCTCCACATCTCGAGATGGGATGTAGACGTAGTACTCGACATTATAACCCTCATCACTAGCAATTTCATTTGCAATTTTATATGTAGGTGCAGTAACACGCAGTTTGTTTCGGTTGACCTGATGAAATTCGGTCTCCGGATAACGACGCGTCAAATTTCTTTTTATGCCCAAAAAGTCTAGGGCTTTCACTTTCTGCCGAAAGAAGACAACCCAAGGAGAGGCAGAAGACGACTGATAACAGCGCGCCCTAAAAACATCTTTGGGAGGCAAGTCGCCCCCTTAGAATCATCCATGAAAAGACAACTTCAGGTACAAAAAAAAAAAAAAAAAAATTAAATAAAACAAAACAAAAATCTGATGATTTTTTTTTAGCCACCCTATGCAGAACGATATTTTTTTTGAACCACCCTATGCAGAACGATTTACTATATGGGAGAGAGATACACAACACACTAGCAGATGAGGAAACAAACAACAAATGTGCTACTTGCCGTTTGCCGGTATGGCACCTTCTGCTGTTGTTCGCAAACAAAGCACCGCTTGCTGACCGGCAGTGGATGGAGCGATGACCTTCCTTGCTGCGATGATGCTTATGGGGTTACACTTTTTCCCTTCGGGTGTTTGACGATGGTACAGGTTAGACAGATCATCCGTCGGGCTCGGCCGGGAATGTCTGCTTCCCTAATGGAACGCTCGGCTGGATATCGGTGGTTTAAACAGTGCACTACTTTTAATCACCGCGTGATTGATAGCGGGTGGAAAAAAAATGCAAAAGAGGTAATGCGGAGTGCGAAAAATACTGAACCGAAGCTCTTCAGCGTTCGATGCCTCCTTACAGTACTGGATGTCGATAACCAGGCGATAGCATTCGACGCTGGCTATGGTCGCAACAACCAATCGTATGTGCTTCGGATCAAGGAGCGAGGTGAAAACCTTCAAAATCTTACGATAGTTCTGGACTTTGAAAGTCAACTCAGCGATACGTTGCAAGGATTCTACAAAGGATTCTTCCTCGAGGAGGGTACGGACGAGAAAAGTTGGTTTGCGAGTACTCAGTTCTCGCCAATCGATGCTCGGCGAGCTTTTCCTTGCTTCGACAGTCCAGACATGAAGGCAACGTTTGAAGTGTCTTTGATCCATTCAGTTGACAAAACCATGTTTCTCTCCAATATGGAACATCTCAGAACAACTATTGCACGTCCGGGATATCTAATCGAAGACTTTGAAATTACTCCACGAATGAGCACCTACCTTGTGGCATTTATCGTGTCCAACTTGCAATTAGCGCAACGCTCGGAGGGGTTCAGTCCACAAATCAATATTTGGAGTCGACCGGAAGTCAGCCGAATGACGAACTACGTGCACAGGCTGACCGTGCGCATTCTGCCTTATTTAGAGCGGTACTTTGACCTCAAGTTCAACATGAAGAAAATCGATATGGTAGCAGTGCCAGACTTTGGATTCAGTGCAATGGAAAACTGGGGTTTGATAACATTCCGGTAAGTGCTCATAAAAACAGCAGGGTGAACAATGTCGGTCCCCCTTCGTATTAGTAATTACATGTTAACACGCGAAGCCTGACCCCGCTTTCTCTCCTTTAATTATCTGCATGAGTCGTTATGCACGCTACCGAATTTATTCACTCATGCACACTTTCGATTAATTGTAGGGAGTCGGCTTTCTTAGTTCCCGAGGATAACAACAAAAGTTCGTCGGCCAAACATAAGGAACGCGTGGCATCAGTGGTAGCACACGAATTGGCACACCAATGGTTCGGAAATCTGGTAACTCCTCGATGGTGGAACGATCTTTGGCTAAAGGAAGGATTTGCTACTTACATGAGCTACGAGTGTCTAAACTTTGTGAGATTGTTTACCACCTCTTTCTATGTCCCCGCAGCTAATTTATTTCGATTTTTCAGGCTGAGAAAAAGTGGCATGTGTTTGAAACTTTTGTTCAGAACGAACTTCAGAAGGCTTTCGAGAAGGATTCCGATCGAAACTCGCACCCGATTTCTTTTCCAGTCAATCGTGGATCGGATATACGTCGGATTTTTGATCCTATATCCTACTCCAAAGGGGCTTCTATTATCCGGATGATGAGTAGTTTCCTAGGTAAGGAAGCTTTCAAAACCGGAATAACGGAATATTTGAAAAAATACCAGTACGACAACGCTGATCAGGAAAATTTATGGGAGATTTTAACACTTCACGGTCATGATTTCGGAACTCTTCCAATCACGTTGGATGTCAAGCAGATAATGGATACGTGGACGTTACAGCCCGGATATCCAGTAATCTTGGTAGAGCGTATCAGCGATCAAAAGATAAGGGTTTCCCAGCAACGGTATATGCTTCCCACTAAAAATGCCTCCGACGACACTCGGTGGTACGTGCCGATCACGATTGTTACGAAGTCATCCCCCGCATCTAGTGCCATTCCGCAATTGTGGCTTAGCTATGACAACCAAAGTATCGATGTGGAAATTCAAGCAGAAGTGGAGGATTTTGTCTACTTGAATGTGGATCGAACCGGTTATTACCGAGTGAACTACGACTACGCATCGTGGAAAAAATTGACCACTAATTTCCCCAGTCTACCGGCATTGACACGATCACAGCTGGTTGACGATGCCTTCAATCTCGCTCGTGCCGAATTCATAGAATACGATATTCCATTGACGTTGATCCTTATTGTCTCTCAGTACCCACAAGACATCCCTGCATGGGCTTCTCTGAGCAAAGGTTTAGATTACCTAAATGACATGATGGCTCGGGAACCGGCATACGAAAGTTTCCTAGCAGTGATGAGATCAGCTCTGAGAAAGTCCTTTGAACAGCTAGGTTTTGAGGATCGTCTGGATGACGATCATCTGCAGATGATGCATCGGGAGAGGATTGTTGGTTTGGCTTGTCAGTTTGGAATCGACAAATGCTCCGTCCGGGCCCAAACGCTGTTCCGACGATGGATGACTGACTTCAAGGATAACCAGATTCCACCCAACCTCAAGCAGGTTATCTACTGCACATCGTTAAGAGACGGAGGCGTACCTGAGTGGAACTTTGCGTACAAACGATACAAGGAAACCGATTCTGCCTCAGAGAAAGAGCTAATCCTGAACGCTCTAGGTTGCACAGTAAAACCGTGGTTACTTTCCAAGTAAGTTATGCTCACACGTATAGAACGTACTTCCTTTTGCATATGAACTGTTTGTTTTTAGGTATCTTAACATGACTTTGGATCAATCATCCGGCATCCTTAAGCAGGATGGCGCACGAGCTTTCCAGTCGGTGGCAAAGAATTATGCAGGCAACGATATTGCGTTTAATTTCCTGTACGAGAACATTGAAAGAATAGTCAAATAGTAGGTGTAATTGCAAATTTTATCCCACAATAAAATAAAAATTGTACAATTTTCAGTTTCGGAGATGGATTTTCGACGCTAAACAAAATGATAGACTCTGTCACTTCATTGATGAACCAAAAACACCATCAGGAGCAATTTGATCGCTTTGCCCGCAAAGCTCGGAAGCTTGGATTGCGAACGATAGAAAAAAGTGTATATCTGGCGGAAGAGCAAATTCTCAACAACATTCACTGGCGATCCCGATCGTACCACAAACTGCAAGAATTTCTCGATAAACTGATCCGAGACATGCATATGAATATGTACTAGAAGCCAGCTGACAGGCAGCTTTAGTTCTTCCAATTAGAACCAGTCAAAGTTCCAACAGTTTAAAATTGCATTGAATAGGTGTATGTACATATTATTGTTAGGCAAACGAACCGTTTATAAGCAAATCTGACGGTCCTATTGAATTATCCTCGCAAATTTAAGTAACGTAAAATTCTCGTTTGTGGTATTCACTATTATAGAAAGTGTAACGAAAAGTTCACAAACGTGCGAAAGCATCCGGCGTTTCGAATGTATTTCTAAAAATTGAGAAGGAAACAACAGATTTTCTGGCTGTGTATTTGCAAATTTTTAGCTACACCACATGCTAATTAAAATTTCGAACGAACCGCTATTTATAGTATTTCATATTAGGAGAATTTCGATCGAGTCATTGTCAGTATTTATTAAATTTATTATCTAATAATTTATACGAAAATCCGGAAATTACCAGGATGAGAATAGTCTGCTAGCGTTCTAAGTTTCTCAAAGAAATAGATTTAGGGAGATTTGCCATATTTTTTACAGTAGTTAATGATAAAAGATTAAAAAAAAAAGTTTAACGATACTGAAAACTGCCCGCCAACCAATTGAGCTGCGAAAAATAAGTGTCTTAACTTTTAAGAAGTTTTAATAAAGTCAAATACAGCGCTACATGCAGCACACGCCTTGGAAAATAACTTATAGTAACACTGCAGCTGTTATCGATGAATGTTTATGAATTACTACGAGTTTTAGACACACGTTTCACGAACGTAATGCTTCTTTAAATTTTCTTTCCATCATATCCGAACGAACCAGGTGAAGGATTACCATTTCCGTTAACATGCTTTCATTTCGAAATTTGCGACATGCGGCAATGAGTACATCTGCTGTTCTTCGTTACGTCGTATTCATCAACTCAACTCCCACTAACTTACTTCAGAGATGTTTTTTATATTAGCAGAAACGCATAGAGGAAGTCTTTCAAATTGGTACTCAGTCTACTATTGGATATATTCAAATTTTTTTTGAAAGCCTGGCTGTGTTCCTTTACTTCAAATGACTTAAGCTTTTGAACAAAAAAAAATACTTCATTATAACAACACTCTCCATGCAATATTTAGCAATACTTTGCCGCTTTATCCTGCTAGTATTAACGTTTGCATTAAAAAAAATGGACAAAAATGGCCGATTTTTCAAGGGTTCACCCGTCGAAAACGGACATCGTGCGGCACTTTGTGGATGCCGGATACGCCCGTTCCGGCATCTACAGCATCTTGGCACTATTAGACAACAATCAGAGCATCGAAAGAAAGCCCGGTTCCGGACGGCCGACGACCCTGAGCGACAAGAAGCTCCAATGGATGCTGAAGAGGAAGAGCGAGGAAAAAGTGGCTACATCGCTGCGTGAGCTTGGCGGGGAGGTCGGTTCAACCGGCCAAACAGTGAAAAAGTACCTGGCGAACATGAACATACATGTCAGGAAGCGGAAGTCGCGTCCACTGGTTTCGGAGCTACAGGCAATGACGCAGCGGCTGAATAAGATGGTCAACTCGATTTTCCCGGCGAATCGCGACGTGGCGGTGGTGATGGACGACGGGACCTATCTCACCCTGTATGGCAACGACTGGCAGGGCACTTCGTATTTTACTTCCCCCACGAAGGAAGTGAGCTCCGAGATGAAGTTCATTTCACACACCAAGTTCCCCAAGAAGGTGCTGCTGTGGCTGACAATCAGCGAGAAGGGGATGTCAAAGCCGCTCTTCTTGCGCTCCGGACTGGCCGTGAACGGGGAGATTTATAGTACGAAATGCCTGCCGGAAGTTGCGTCGTTCATCAAGAAATACCATAAGGGCGAAGACGCGGTGTTCTGGCCGGATCTGGCGTCGGCTCACTACTCGAAGCGATCGTTGGAGGAGATGGAGCGGCTGAATATCGATGTTGTACCCAAGTCGGCGAACCCGCCCAATGTCGCTCAGCTGCGTCCTATCGAGAATTTCTGGGCCAACCTGAAGTGTAAGAAAACTGAGGAAGAATTGATAAATAAAACGAAGAAAGAACTCAAAAACATGCCTTCACGCAAACTAAAGAAGGATTTTCGGCAGTTTTTACCTTCCCGATTAGGGCAAAATCCAAATTCACATTTGCGTCCCATGTTTTAACGAAAAAAAAAAAAACAAAACATTTCCGAACACACTCACACTTGCAAGTGATGCTAGTGCAAGGAAATCACTCAGCAGGAAAATGTCATAATTGTTTATGCGAGCGCTATTTAGTGGTGGCTTGGCCAACTATTTGTATTCAAATTAATCGTTCTTTTAGATGGACGATGGGCATCAATTAGAGAGTTACGCCTGTTTGTCTGTGGAAACAACTTTGGCGAAGACACCAATTTTTTACCTCACAATTCAAGCGAGTTATTATTTTCCGTGTTTTGAGCGGTCCTGCCTCAGTGTGCAACGTCTCAAAGTCAACGTCTCGAAGCCATATGTTTTGGTAAAAATACGAATTTATCCACCTTTGCACTAAATCGTATGACCGGAATTAGCAATCCGATTCCAAAACAATTAATAGGCTCCTATGGAACCATGCCACCTACCATTTGACGGTTGTTTCATCCAATTTCGATAAGTGGTTGTTGAGAAATACGCATCAAGTTATTTCGTTACAAACACACAAACTCACATACAGACACATACATTTATCGATCCCGTCGAACTGAGTCGAGTGGTCCGGACCTCGGATCGAATGTCGATTTTGAATACGATGAGTTGAAAAAGCGGTTGTTCCCTGTTACAGGTTCCCGGGGCAACCAAAGTACTCTGAAAGTGGTCAATTGATACCAGCAGTAAAGCTATGTCCATTTAGAATCCGGAATAATAAAATCATCTGTATCTCGGTAACGGATTGACGTACAAATAAGTTTAATACATCAAAACAAAGGTAACTCATTTTACTTTAAGGAAAAAATATCAATTCAAATCATTTCTCTTCGTTTCGTTTCTAATGAAAATTCGCACTTTTTTCTTTATTCCTCCCATCAAACGCTGCACACCTTCGGAGTCAACTTCCTTGGCACATTTGTTCCACATTTTGGTCATCTGAGTCGCGTCCCGAGCCGTTTTTTTTTCACTTTTCTTAAGCTTCCGCTTCATTATTGCCCAAAATCTCTCGATGGGCCGGAACTGCGGGCAGTTGGGTGGATTTATGTTTTTATCGATGAAATCTACGTTATTATCGCGGTACCACTGGATGACTTCCCGGCTGTAGTGGCAACTCGCCAAATCTGGACAAAACTTCACGGGACCTTTATGGGCTTTAATGAAAAGTAGTACGCGGTGTTTGAGGCATTCTTCCTTGTACAGCTTCGAGTCCATCGTCTTATTTGTCACGAACACTTTAGTCTTTGCTCCGCAGCTGCATATCCCTTGCCAAATCATCAGTTTTTTTTTTGGCAAATTTGTCCATAAAAGCAAACTTAAACTTCGCAGGAACATCTCCTCGTGCCGTCGCCATGTAGAATTTTTGCCCAGGAAGCTGTCCGAAATCCATTTTGACGTAGGTTTCATCGTCGATGAGCAGGCATCCTTGGTACTTCGTCAAAACCTGCTGGTACAATTTCCGAGCTCGAGTTTTGGAGACGAAACTTTGCTTCGACGTTCTGTTTGGTTGCTTGCAGGCTCGAAAAGAACGATATCTTGCTCGCAAACGAATTCTTCGAACGGTACTGCGAGCAGCAGCGTATTTTTGTGCGATTTCATTATCTGATAGTCCAGGGTTTGCTCTGACGGTTCTCAACACCTTCTGGTTCAGCTTGCGGTCATATATTCCACTACGACGCTTACCTTGAGGCACTCGATCCACGCTCTTTCGCTCCCTGAAATGTTTGAGCACACGGTTGATTTAGCGATTTTCAACGTTTTTGCGATTTTTATTGCGGACCACGTTGGATTATCAACGTGGGTGTGCAGAATTTGTTCTCTCCTCTCGGCTTCCATCTGGATTAACTTTTGACTCACTGCACGGAACAAATTTTTATCCCGAAAGTGGGCACCTTTGTAAACAACCCGCTGTTAAAGAATTCTTCAACACAATAAGTGATTCCGGATTCTAACTAGACAACTTTACCTACCAAGAATACAAAATCTCTTGATCCAGACTTTCCTCGGATGAGGAATTGCACAGCAGAATAATACACCCACTTTGAAGTATACACTTCGTTTTTGAACATTCTCCTTAAATAAACTAGTTTTAACTGATTACTTTTTAAATGGTCTACTAGAATTTATTTTAAACGCAGTAAGATTTTACCTGACCACCGAAAACCACAAAAAAAAAAAAAAATACACCGTGTAAAAAACCGTTTACCACACTGACAACTGCACTTTCAACCGTCGTTGCCTTCTATCCGGAAAAGTTCGTTTTTTAACCCAACAAGCAGAAGTGGCCTCCGATAACATTCCATTGTCTTGGCATTTGAACGCAATCCCTGTAGATGACGAAGATACCGTTCCTACAAGTTGAAAAAATGTGTGTTTCTAAAACATTACATTGCTTTGCTGACCGCACCATCCAGGCCTCATATGTCAACTATCGTTATCAACCGGAAAGTTTCCATCGCTACGGAAAGGAAGCGAACACGTTTTTCGTGCTCAAAAAAGGTAGGCGGACCACTACTGTGGTATTTCGAGCTCGTGTGT
>JAHHFK020003887.1:0-44538 GCA_024533555.2 Aedes koreicus | reverse complement strand
CAGTTGTGGAGTGTTCATCCTTGAACTGCTGTCGCCGAAACTAGACGCCCTGAGACGGTTTATGGAATTTCTCGCACATAAGTAGATCACAAATAAAGTCTTAGTAGTATCTCTTTTCAAGATAGTTACAAAATAGTTCCATACAAAACACAACTAAACATCCTCCTAAAGCAATCACCCACAGCTGAAACGCTCCTAGCAGTTGCCGTATGGTTAGTTGCTTGCGTTCGTCGACCGGTGCCACTACCTTGGCATATTTTTCGTTGACATACCGACTAATCCACGCCTGAACGAGGCCATAGGGGTTCAACTCGAGCAGCACATCGTCAAATGGCTTCGTCAGACACGAATTCTTCCGCAGTCCGACGCAGATCGGATAGTTGTATAGTCGTTGTTTCAACATCTGCAGATACCGTCCATCGGCAAAATGGGAGTTGTCATAAAGGACTTTCTCGTAGTTGGATAGTCGTGCACCGCGGAGTTGCCCGCGACGAATCGCCTCATCAAAGCGTTGAATTTTCGCGGCTGGTATGATCCCTAACTGAGGTTGTAACTCTGGAAGGTTATTGAAGACGTACACTTCAGAGGGGATCACGTAGATTGGATAGTGTCCGTCGATGAGCTGCTTTAGTGTAGTGATTGTTGAATGATTTGGAGACTGCTGTAAGAAGTTGAAAAGAGCCTGCTGGTACACGGTTCGGATGATCAAAGCGTGAAGGGTCCACAGCATCAGGAGGAAACGGGCAAAGTTGCGTGAAGGTAGAATAGGTAGGGAACCTCCGCACAGTGCGTTCAGCAGATTCAACCAAGGTGTTTGAATGCTATTTCCGAACACAAATCTTTGAACTATTCGCTTCATACGACCAATTATGGCAATCACAAAAAAAGCACTTCCCAGACAACCAAGAAATACCAACCAAAGAGTATTGGAGAATGGCAACAGAAGCATCTCGAAGGCTTCATACTGCTCACCGGCTGATACGACTACAACCAATTCTGAGTAATGGTAATTTTGAGTTAATGACATGTACTTCATTCGTAGTTGATTGTATCCGAAAAATCCCAGAGTAAAGTTTACCTCTCCATTGATAATCATCTGCATAGCTCCCGTAGCGGATCCATTTTCATAAAGCAACCCAAAACGCAACCCGTTCGGAACTTCCAGAGGTATGACCGTAAAATTTAACGTCACTGACAGATGTTTCAACAGCTCAACATCTATGCCTTCCATTCCAGTAACAATTGGCCCAGATCCTTCGCGGAGACGCATGAAAGCTGCGTATGTGTAAAGTGCTACACTCAGAGGACATCCGTGAAAATTGTGCAACTTGTGAGGAAAATGAGGTTTGCTCAGAAGGAACTTTCCCTGCTTGAAAGTATTCCATGTAACCAACTTGACTTTTTCACAGGATCCTGGATAAAATGGGAAGTAAGTATACATATGAATCTCCTGGTGATTCAAGCTTCCGAATAGTACATTAACATTCACCACATAGTAGTGCCACATCAGTTGTAAGATCCGTCTTGCTACGAGAAGTTCGTCTTGGCCAGTCTCATCCAGAACGACAATCACGTACCTCCCGGCAAAGTTGTAGTGTTCGGGATAAATAGACGCGTGAACGTCTTCGAATGCCCGCAGACTATCAACGAAGAAAATGTTGTTCACTCGAGGTCGGCGAATCACGACCGTTTTGTGGTAAACGAGCTGCACCGCTATCTGTTGAACTTCCAAAGACTGCAGCACTTGATTCATGAGGATCGAGAGATGATTATCAGGTCCCTCGTTGTATGTTTCCCATGAAATGAATACGGTGTAGGGAACTTGTCCTAAATCACTACTGGAGAAGACTTCCGTCGTTGCTTGCAGAAGGAATTTCATGGTTGATTGGACCGCAGGTGATGTAGTCAAAGGGTTCCCGGATACAGCAACTATCTGGAAAAAGAGCAATGTTAGCAACATGTTTGATGATAGCTTCCGGAGAGGATTTAACGAAGTCCTTTTATACCCGAAGTCACTTTTAGAATGTACAAAAAGAATAATTCCTCACTGACACAGCCATTCATTTGCACAAAGGTCAATCCCAATCACAGGTTGCAAACAAGAGGCGTGACAGATGTTATTAATTGATGCATTTGTGAGCGATATATAACCGCCACACTTCTTTATTGAATCAGTTTACCGACAATGTTGTTAGTGCTTGTTTTCAGTACGTTGGCCTATGGCCAAGCAGCGGTCTCAACTGTGGATTCAACCAACGATTTGTTAATTCAAGCTACGGCTGATATCCTCATGGACAGCTTTCCCGTGAACGCAGGCACTGTTTACATAACTGTACTTTTGAAGGACAATCTTAGAAATCCGACCGCTCGAATACTCACCCGAATGGATCATCCACTGCCCATCATCATCAATACCATTGCAAAACCAGCAAAACTCAATTTCACGCAGCACTACAATCTACTGCTTCTGGACTCGTGGCATTCGATCGACCAATTACGGTTCTTCGTGAAAATGAATCAATATGATTCTACTGGGACCTATCTTGCTGTCATTCTATCGTCCGAAGATATTTGTGACACATTGGCGATGGCCCTTCTCAAGTTGACAGGCAACCTGCATATCTATGGTGTGAATGTACTTTGCCCGAGGAACGTTTCGGTCATCTTGAGGACCTTTTTCCCCTTCGGATACCACGAAAACCAGAAGCCATACATCTCAAAATGGAATACATACCAGCTTTCCGAGGGCTTCTCCTATCAGAAGCCCCACTACCCCAATAAATTGAAAAACTTCTACGGTTCATCGCTACGGGTAGCACTTTTCGACATAGTGCCTTTCATGAAGCTAATTCGGGATTCGAACAACCGTATCATTGACTATGACGACATTGATGGACACCTACTCAAAATGCTCTCCAAATATCTTAACTTCACCATCGAACCCTTCGAAATAGTGGACTTTTATCAGTGGGGAACGCTTAGCGCCAATGGTACTGCCACTGGTACAACAGGGCTCATTATGAACGGAACCGTCAACCTGTCGATCGGTTTCTTTGGAAATCACTTCAATCGACAAAAGTTCATGTCTTCATCAATCAGTTATTACCAGAGCGCCCTCACCCTGATTATAGCTCCAGGAACCGAGTATGGAGCCTTCGAGAAGTTGCTTCTTCCTTTCCAGCTATCACTTTGGATCGGTTTCATCATGGTGGTTATCATCGCTTTGTTGGCCATTGCCATCTTTAAACTCTTCCCAGAGTCCGTTCAACAGTTTGCCTACGGTCGTGGAAATTCGACTCCGATGCTCAATTTCTACCTCTCAACTCTGGGATACGCAGTGAATCCTCCACCGACTCACAACTTTGCTCGATTCCTGCTCATACTTTGGATCTTCGGCACCTTCATCCTACGTTCAGCCTACCAAGAGGAAATGTTCCGCTTCCTCCATCACTCTCTCAACCGAACTACCGTGCGCGGTTGGGATGAGCTCATCTCCGCTGGATACCGTATCTACATGACTGATTCTGCAATGTACATCTTCGACAATTCGCACCCTTCAATCAAAAACATCCTTCGTGTGATGTATCCTTCTGAGTTCGATTACATACGGGATGGCATTCGCAACTCTTTGCTTCGCGGTGCTCTAATCAGTTATGCGGAGTTAATCTACCACCTGAACAAGGAAGCGCTTCTTGACGGAGGACCCTTCTACGAGCAATTCAGTGAACGTGTCTTCAACTATCCAATCCACATATTCTTTCGTAAGAACTCCCCTCTGGTGCTGACCTTCAACCAACAACTTCAACGGCTAATCACCCATGGCTTCATACACCATTGGACTTGCCTGACTATAAATCCAAACCTGCATCGGGACATTCAAAACCGAGCTAGACAGGCCCGAAACGCTCCCCTGACCGTACGAATGCTTACCGGGCTATTTGAAATTTACTTCCTTGGCCTCGTTTGCGCCGCATTGAGTTTTATCGTTGAAATATCTATCGCTTATTATAGAACACTAACAGCAAAAAAACGAAATGGAACCTAATTGGTGTTCACGATTCCATCGCTTTCATCGTTAATTGCCAGGTATTCTGTATAAAACCAACTGCACTGATTGTGGTATGGACTCATTAGTATTACTATGCTTGTTAGGCTGCTAATGATCACTGCGGTGTTCCGCGTTGCACTACTCAATTCCTCTTCGCTGGAAAAAACTACAGCCGCAGTATTGTTGCGAAATTTCCGACATCCATTTTCGCCGGCTCATATCTTGCAAGCGGCTACGACATCGGAATCCAGTCAGCGCTTGGAAGACGTAATAGAAAATGTAATCACCCAGTTGAATGGATCGATGGCATTACAATTCAACATACCATCCGAGAAGGAGTTACGGAAACCTTGCCCTCTCAGCGTGTTGTTCATCGATAGCCACGAGGCATTCAGGACGCTCTACGATGGTTTGTCAGTCGATCGGTACGACTTCACCGGAAGATTCCTGATAGTTTACAACGGATGGGCTGATGAGGAGTTTGCTAGACGTGTTTTTCAGAATTTATGGACCTTGCAGATAATCAATGTCGTGCTGATTGGATCGAGATATAATCGTACTCATCTGTGGTCTTATGTTCCGTACTCCACGGAAAGCTGTGCAATGGTGAATTTAATATCGCTGAATTCAACTGACGAACTCTATCCGGACAAAACAACGACCTTCCATAGGTGTCCGTTTAAGGTCGGTTCATTTGAAACTCGCCCCTATACGATTCTGGATCGCTCCAATAAAGACAAGCTGAAAATAAGTGGCTTCGAAGGAGATCTCCTGGATACGTTAGAGGAGAAACTAAATTTCACCGTTCAAATCTTTGAACCACAAAATGACGAACAGTGGGGATATGCACTGAAACAAAATAGTACGGGCTTGATGAGAATGATTCAAGAAGACGAGGTAGACTTTGGAATCTCATGTCTGGGTATCTCCGTAGCCAGAAGCTCCATACTGAAAGCCGGTATAGCCCATTACACTACAGCTTTGGTGCTAGCCGTACCAAAGGGCCGTCCATACACCGCATTCCAGAAACTATTCCGGCCATTTGAAGCTAACCTCTGGTGGATAACCGCCACCACCATTGTGGGAGCAGCAATCGCCATCGCCAGCATTGAACTTCGCAATCGAGCCGTTCGCAGCTTTGTCTACGGTCAACAGATTCGCACTCCGTATCTCAACTTGGTTCAGGTTTTCTTCGGAATCGGAATGCCTCACCTACCGACTAGAAACTTTGCCCGAACTCTGCTATTTTTGTGGATTTACTTTTGCTTTGTCATGAGATCACTCTACCAGGGTTCGATGTTCCGCTATCTTCAACAGGAATCGACCTTCCCTCCGTCACGATCAATGAACGAAATAGATCAAACGAACGCCCTCTATTACGTTATTGAAAGTGGCGAACGATACTACGAAGCATTTCCGGATCGACTTCGAAGGTAGCTCATTACATCTAAGATTTCCTCCAATTTTAACAATCTCTATTTTAGAGTTTGTCATCTGCCACGGGAAAAGAACAACATCATCAATCGACTGGCGTGGATGATTCACCATCCAAACTCACCCGATGTGGTTCAGGGTGGTTTGGACCATATGGCCCACCACAATCGGCTGTACCGTCGAAAGGGAGGTCAAGTCACCATATGTCCGGAGTTTATTTCGACATTTACAATCACCATTTACTACCCAAAGAAGTCGATGCTTACCGAACAGTTTGATAGACAAATCCTATGGATTCAGTCTTCTGGGCTGATGAGCTACTGGATCAACCGTTACGGGGACTATGAGTTCAACCAGGCTGAGTCAAATGTTGTGCCGGAACCTCGACAGCTTAGTAACGACCATCTGTCAGTGATGTATGAATTGTGTGGGGCGATGTTGGCATTTAGTTTGATGGTATTCGGTTTGGAACTCACCTCCAAGAAGTTTAGTTGGATGAAGTACACCCTGGACAGACTGAGCGGAATGGGAGACTTCAGGGAGTAATTTCAAATAATTCAATCTTGGTAGCTTTTCTTGATTGCATTTCATGAATCTTCTTTCTTGGCTTTATCACATTAAGCTTATTGCCTTCTCTCAACCAAGTGTTCTGAATGAACTTTCACAGTTTTAAATTGAGAGCTTTGGATTCCTGTACCATTTTCACAATAGGATATTTAGAAGAATTGTACCATTATTATTATTAACTTTGTTGGTTAACATCTATAAAGATAACACCGAATCAACAATTTCACGCCACAACCATCGATTCGCGGTTGCATCTCTCCATCCTCGGCTGCGAGCCACACTCGCCAGGTCGTTGAGTACCTGGTCTGAACATCTAGCCCACTGCACTTCACGCCTTCTTGTACCAGCCGAATTTGAAACGAACACTATTTTGCAGGGTTGTTATCCGGTATTCTCGCAACATGCCCTGCCCAGCGAATCCTTTCAGCTTTTGGTACCTTCAGAATACTTCTGTTCACCATAGAGTTGAGTGATCTCATGATGTATTCTTCGTCGCCACACATACACCGTTCTCCTGCACACCGCCAAAGATGGTCCTAAGCACGCGTCGCTTGAATACACCAAGTGCTTGCAAATCGTCTTCGAGAATGGTTCAAGTCTCATGTCTGTAGAGAACCACCGGTCTCATAAGCGTTTTGGACCGTAGTTTCTTCTGGAGCACACATCCACTGGAGCTGATTTCCACTGATGTTGCGCCTTCGTATCTCACGACTAAAATTGTTGTCTGCCGTTAGCAAGGTAGGCCAACGTAGACGAATTCATCCAGCACCTCGAAAGTATCTCCGTCTAAGAATTGTACCATGAAAGCTCATGAAATCGAAAAACTTTCTTTTGCGAAATATTCCTAGACTAGACCGTGAATTAAACCCAACCCCATTCACCATGGTTTGTATTTGCAGCTGTACCGACTGAGATACTAAGGGAGAATCCGAATTCAATGGCGTTCATTAAAGCAATCTATTCACCGATAACGTACAATGCGAAATGACAATAACGAATACACGTAACATGTGGGCTTATTTGTACGAAACTGGATTAAGTTTTGAAAACAAATAACACACTGATTGTCGTATGTAAAACTGCTTTCCGCGGGCATCTGCTGGTCTTCCGGGAGACTCATGAAACGGGTCCTTCCCTTGGAACCTCCCGGAAGATCTGGAATAACTGCAAAAATGATCAATGTATGAAACCTTAGAGCTTAGCTTAGTTTTCGCACTAGAATTAATTTGAACCCCGTGACACATCTAGAACACTCGGTGAAATAAACGTTTGATATTCTTGGCCTAATTGCATTATGATTTTTCGCCACAAGATTTATAATGATGTTGAAAAAAAGAAGAAACCTGCAAGCGAACCTCAAACCATCAATCAATGTGCAACTATCGATTTGAAATTGGTTCACTTTTGTAGAACCCCTAGTTCCGAAGTACACCTTGCAGTCTGCACCTTGCCATGCACTCTTGCGCTTTTCAGTACCTTCTGGTACAAGTATCTTTGTTTTTGTTTTGATTCGCTATGTTATTTTGACAGAATATTTGAGAGTGTATTGGCAGAATTAGTCTATGGTATTGGTGTCAGTTACGGTCTTAGGGGCGAATCATTAAGCTTGGGACCGAGCTTGGGACCGGTGTGCTAGTACTTCCTGAGCCGAAAAATATATTCGTTTTCTTCATGACTATCCACCCGCTGCTCAAACCGCCTGAAACGTAGGGGCATGAGTTCCTTTCAACGCTTGGAAACAGGAAAGACTTACGTGGACCCCATAGTGGACGCGATCCTTGTCGAACCGATTTAGAATGCGACTTATTATAGTGAACGCAATTTTAAGCGATATCATGTAAATAAGATGTAAACTGGTGAGACCAATCAAATTTGTCGTCCTTTTTGCTCTCCTGCTATTTGAAAAGACGACGGAGTTTGACGTCAAACTCCTTTAATCATTTAGCCAGTAAAAAACGAAAAAGACGACACTCATATCTCCTCACCTGCTTACATCCCATTGATGTCGTGTTCTGATGTCAATAAAAAGTGTCATCGTTGCGTTTGTGAATATGGCTTCGGATGCCGTTCGAAGTTTCTTTTTTAAAAATCGCAGAGAGTTTGGGGCTCACCTCATCAACCAGAAAAGACGAACACATGGTGAATACCATCACTTATTGTTGTTCACATCTGGGATTACTATTGTGTTCTTGAGAAGCTCAAGTTTCCTGTTCTAGATTGCCAAGAGTCGCGCAGCTAGCTCGTTTCTCTCCGACGTTCTTTTCGGCTTCTTGACTGGGGGTGGACCAACAACAACAGATGACACCGCATTGTTTGCCACGTTGATCCGCTGTGAGACTTCCTCTACTTCATCGAGCGCCACGCCACCATTGCACATATGATAGGTCGCGCCGAAATCGAAGATCCAGTCCGGATGTTACTCACCGTTCCTTTGGAACACACTGAATGCTGCGTGATGACATCCTTTCTTCTCAAGCTTCGCTTTCGATTCTTTTTTCGTCATACCGTCATATTGAAACGCAGTCTTCAAGTTGGTCCACGCCCCCTTCGCCGTTTTCACTGCCTGCACCAAGCTGTGATTCACGGGCTCGATGCTGAGGCAGATGGCAGCCAACGACGATCGCAGGGACTTCGAATCGATCGGATCTTCGCTCCACCATAGGCCCTGGTCCTGCGAATTGCTTTCTCCGGGATCAGTCATCTTCATTTGGAATTCTCGCTTCAGTGAAAAGAATTTGAAAATATTTCACTAAAGCGTGTCCGGGAATATTTTTTGTAACTTTGTCGCGTCAGTGGTCTGAGTCATCGTAAGAATTTCTTTCAGTGTTTGGTTTTGCTATCAGTGGATCCGTTCACCTTCGCGTTGATGTGCATATTATTTACAACAGGACAACAGGAGCCCTCTTGATCTCGGATTGCTGATTATCTTGACGTCCTGGAGAATCTTGGCCTTCACCGCATCCGCCGACATTCGAGCACCAGACGCCTCGAGTCTCATGCTCATAGCCTCGTACGTCTATGGGAGTCCCATCAGTAAGACACTAGCCAGCCAAGTGTCGTCGACTTTGAAGCCGACCTCGGAAATCTTGTGGCTAGGACATCTGCTCGTTAACGTATTGCTCTACCGAAGAGCATTTGAAAAGGCGAAACTGAACAGTTTTCACAGCAGTCAAATTCGCCTCGTCATGCCGTCATATTGAAGCGCAGTCTTCAAGTTGGTCCACGCTTCCTTCGCCGTTTTCGCTGCATGCACCAAGCTGTGATTTACGGGTTTGATGCTGAGGCAGATGGCAGTCAACAACGACCTCAGGGACTTCGAATCGATCGGACCTTCACCTTCTCGTTCCACGGTATTCCATGAACCTTGAACCTTGATGCTCATGACGAATAATTCTTCCGGCCCTTGAGTCGCTCCACCATAGGCCCTGGTCCTGCGAATTGCTTTCTCCGGGATCAGTCATCTTCGTTTGGAATTCTCGCTTCAGTGAAAAGAATTTGAAAATATTTCACTAAAGCGTGTCCGGAAATATTTTTTGTAACTTTGTCGCGTCAGTGGTCTGAGTCATCGTAAAAATTTCCTTCAGTGTAACTTCAGTTTAGCTATCCGTTCACCTTCGCGTCGATGTGCATATTATTTACAACAGGACAACAGGAGCTGCGAAATCTTATTTTGGACAAGTGGTTAGAAAATCCTATTCATTCACAGAAAACAATCAGGAATTCGGTCGGGGTGACGCAACAAACGGAGTCGAATGTCATCAGCAAGTTTCTACAAACCAAAACGGTTCAGAGGAAGCCACCCAAGCAGTCGAAAAGGGGAACACACAACAAACAAGATGAGAAACAAGTAGTGAAAGTATACAAGAGGAAGCCCAACATGTCGGTCAGAGATGTTGGCAAAAAAGTGGATGCAGCTAAGTCAACTATGCAGAACATTAAAGTGAGATATGGACTGAGGTCATTCAGAGCCCAGAAGAGTACGTTTTACGCCTTTGCAAGTATGTCAGCGACCGAAAAATGCGTAAAAATTAGGCACCGCAGAGAAAAGAAAATTAACTCTGCCCGTGACTTGATGCTGACGCCATTTTCAAATAATCATTTATTTGATAAGCGCAGTGTTTTAACTTCCGGAATTGATTTATGCTGTCGCAGTATAAAAAATGGAGGAATTATCCAATACGTTGGATACAGATGCATTCGATAAATTGACAGGAAAGTTAAATATTTGCTATTGTCAGTAATTAAAAATGTTTAACAAAACAGGTCTCCCATGTCCTGAAGCCGAATGCAGCTATTAGGGATACATTTTTAGGGACGAATCATTAAGTTTGGGACCGAGCTTGGGACCGATGTAATGGTACTTCCTAAGCCAAAAACTATATCCATTTTCTTCTTGACTAAAAAATGCGTGAGTAAATTTGTGCGCAAAACCTCTAGACAGGTTTTTGTTATTTTTTATTTTCAATTAATAAACATGGCTGTGTAATCTAAATATTGATGCCTTTTTCACTTTCGAATTTGAATTACGGAATTGAGACAATACTCGAGCGATATTGATTTTCCGAAATGCGTAAAAAGTACACATCTTTTAAGTTATCAAAAGGAGTAAAAAGTATGCGTGTTGTACTTTTCAAAAGGACTAAAAAGTATGATTTTTTTTACTTTTGAAAATGGATTTTTTGCATTTTTTACCTTTCAAAAGGAGTAAAAATTATGTACATTTTGACGTATATTCAGTTTACGCTAAAGAGAGTAAAAGCAACAATCCATGTGCAACCCCTTGTAGAACCCCCAGGTCCGAAGTACACCTTGCAGTCTGCACCTTGCCATGCATTCTTGCGCTTTTCAGTACCTTCTGTTACAAGTATCATTGTTTATGTTTTGATTCGCTATGCTATTTTGACAGAATATTTGGAAGTGTGTTGGTGTGCGTTACGATCCTAGGGGCGAATCATTAATGCCTGGGACAGACATACAACGTACAGCCGTTGTACTCCTTTAGTCTAGTACGTGTTTTTGTGTACTGGATTAAAGTATTTGACAGTTCGTACAACGGTCAGCGTTGTATGTCTGTCATAAGTGTAAGGGTCGAATCATTAAGCTTGGGACCGAGCATGCACGCAAAAAAAAAACCGCGGGAAACACCAACAATTTTCACCTGACTATAAACAACAATCAATATGCAACTAGCGATTTGAAATTGGTTCACTGTTGTAGAACCCCTTGGTCCGAAGTACACCTTAAAGCCAGCACCTAACTATACATATTTGCGCCTTTGTTTAGATTTGCTGTGTTATTTTGACAGAATATTTGAGAGTGTGTTCGTGTGAGTTCATTATTAGGGGCGTATTATTAAGCTTGGGACCGAGCTTGGGACCGATGTGCTAGTACTGACTGAGCCAAGAAAAAAATCGTATTTGTTCGGGACCTACTGGTCTTAGAATTAGTCTATGCTATAAATGCGTTTGATTTTACCATGCCTGCGATTATATCGACCATGGTGCGGTTGATATCAATGTGAGGTCTGTCAAATATACCACAAATGTTGAAGGTTTTATCATAAACGTAGTAAATTTGTCTGAAATTTCATGGTAGTTTTAAGGATAGGCATAGTCAGGTAAAATGGTAGTTTCTACTACAAGATTTTTTTCTGTGTGGGACGGATGTGCTAGTATTTCTTGAGCCAAAAACTTTATACATTTTCTTCTTGACTATCTTGCCGCTGGCACAACGCTGAACGTTGTATGTAATTTGTAATTTGTTTATTTATTTATAACGATAACTTGTTAGTATACACCTTATATCAAGTCAAGGAAAAACCGGTTCCGTTTATGTCTGCCTAAAACATAAGAAAATATTCATTCAGGACCGAACTCGTTTGTTGAGTAATTTTCATTTTTCGTATACATAAGAAGTACTAGATGCGTGTAACCGAAGCTGGATCTGATATAGAACAACCAAACCAAAACAAAATAAAGAAAAGATCAAAATCCAGTCACTCACTTCAATAATGATCACTATTTCCTAGCAGTTCTTACTTAGTTATAATTCTTAACTTGAAATTTTGTATAACTTCGCACAATCCACCGTACATAAAAATGAATGCATGCGATCACAATCTGCTGGAAAAATCGATCCAAGACAAATTGGGTTCTTTCTGCGAACGCTTACGAACTACGTTTCAACAAATCCGGGTTCTCACCACCACGGAACGTTCCAATGTGGACAAAACGTTAGCTAAAGCATCGCGGTATGAACTACTGCAGCAAGTTAACCAGTCATCGGAAGCAACGTCTTGCTACTCTGAACAACAGGTGAAACAGATTCAGGTAGAATGCCTTCACGAAATCAACAACCGGCTGATCGCTAGCGGAGAGTTGGTGTGAGTAGTTCAACCTTCGATTTTATGCATTCTTAAAGTCTGTTATGATTTTTAGCCACCAAATGGTTAACGACTATCATGAACTGCTCTGCAGCTATCGAGAGTTCGAGCAAGCTGCTCAGAAACTCAACTGGCCCCGGACCGGTTGCAGTCTCATCGCTGGGAACACAAAACAGAAGCCCCTGGAGTACTACCTTCAGGAAGGTTTCCGGATAACGTATCAGCTGAATGGATTCGTTGCCCGGATCAAAATGGTATTCAGTGTCGTTGACGTTCGGCAGGTGGGTTCCATACAGAAGTTTCGCGACAGTCTGAAGTTGTCCGAAGAGCTAGAGCTGTACTTACGGGAGTTTCTCGGATATACTGTGTTTGTGGGCTGAATAAAAGGATGATTAGCATTTGTTGACGTGTTACTAGCTTATTCAATTCAATTTTGCTGAGAATGGGGAACTTTACTGATCAAAATCGTCTAAATGGACAGTGGTTACTTTTACTTATGTCTCCTGCCCATCCCTAGGGTTTAAAAACCAACAAAACCCCCAAAGAATCAAAAAATCCTTAAAACTACTCAACTATTTTTAACCTTCCTAATGCATTAGGAAAAAGTTACACATAGTGCATTCAGGGTCAAAAAAGACCCAAGACTGCTTCGCTCCCAAATATTTATTTTTGAACAGATTTTTGATATCTTGGTCTCAAATGAAAGGTTAAGATTCTTAGAACGCCATGCTGACCTGTTTTGTTTTTTGATTGGCCATTCTGGGTACATAGGTACCCAGAACCGGTTGCGGTATGCATGCGAAGTGAACAATTTTGGAACCTCAAGTATTTGTACCGTTCGACTGTTCAAAATTCACGATTTCGAACACCAATCTTCAAAAACATCATGCCATAGGTCAACCGGAGTTTTTGGCCACATCCGGATACTCTGGTATCGGTTCCGGTAGGGTCCAAAAAGGACAATTTTGAAACCTGAAGTAGTTGTACCGTTCGACGGTTCAAAATTCATGGTTTTGAATACTGATATCCGAAAACATCGTGCCATTGACCTACCAGTGAATTTGGCCACATCCGGATACTCTGGAACCGGTTCCGGTAGGGCCCAAAGAGGATAATTTTGAACCAAAAGTATTTGTACCGTTCGACGGTTCAAAATTCATGGTTTTGAATACTGATATCCAAAAACATCTGGCCATTGACCTACCAGTGAATTTGTCCACATCCGGATACTCTGAAACCGAATCCGGTAGGATCCAAAGAGGCCAATTTTGAAACCTCGAGTAGTTGTACCGTTCGAAGGTTCAAAATTCATGGTTTTGAATACTGATATCCGAAAACATCGTGCCATTGACCTACCAGTGAATTTGGCCACATCCGGATACTCTGGAACCGTTTCCGGTTGGGTCTAAAGAGACCAATTGTGAAACTTCAAGTAGTTGTACCGTTCGACGGTTCTAAATTCATGTTTTGAATACTGATATCCGAAAACATCGTGCAATAGATCAACCAGGACATTTGGTCAACTCCGGATACCCTGGAACCGAACAGGAACCAAAGAGGACAATTTTGGAACTCAATGTTTTACCGGTCGGTGGATCAAAATTCATGATTTTAAATTCAAAATTCATGATACAGAGAAGTGCTTCATAATACTACTACAGAGGTACTACTATGTATCGAAAAATTGGAAAAATGTAGTCGTGTGCAATGGTATCGATCTATCACTGAATAATGCGTTTGTTGTGTACGATAAGATTTTCAGAGATTGGAATAACGCTCTGAACCGGAAACGGTTATTTCTTGAACGCTTGGGAACAGCGCTGGTATCCCAACAGATAGCACGACGTGAAACGATCCCGAGAGCTGCTTTTTCTGCCCAAATCGTACGCGCCTCAAGAGCAGACATTGGAACTTCAATTGTTGCCGATCCACCTATCCAGCCTGAGAAAAGAAATATAAATCCACCAAAGAAGAGAGGACGGTGCACGTTTTGCGAAGGTTCTGACAATAAGTATTCAACAACGTGCTGCCAATGCGGTAATTATACATGTAAAATTCATACCGCAACATTTTGTCCATCGTGTAGAATTTTAAAACCGTAATCATCTGTCAATTTGACCACCGTATGACTTTTATAAACTCGCATCAACTCTGAAGTGTACAATAAATATGTTAAACATGTATCAATTCGTTTTATACTCAAAAAAAAAAGAAGGAAAACGTACGTTATCTTGACTACTTGTTTATCTATGTAATATACAAGCTAGTGGGTACAAGAGAAGTCCAAATTGGGTCCATTCCGGGTTTAAGTTCATGACATGATGGATGTCTTCGGACAAATAGATGGCATGACGTTTTCATCAAGATAACAAACCATTAAATTCATGAATTTTGAACCGTCGACCGTAAAAAATTGAGTTCCAAAATTGTCCTCTTTGGGCCCTACCGGAAACGGTTCCAGAGTATCCGGATGTGGCCAAATTCACTGGTAGGTCAATGGCACGATGTTTTCGGATATCAGTATTCAAAACCATGAATTTTGAACCGTCGAACGGTACAACTACTCGAGGTTTCAAAATTGGCCTCTTTGGATCCTACCGGATTCGGTTTCAGAGTATCCGGATGTGGACAAATTCACTGGTAGGTCAATGACACGATGTTTTCGGATATCAGTATTCAAAACCATGAATTTTGAACCGTCGAACGGTACAACTACTCGAGGTTTCAAAATTGGCCTCTTTGGATCCTACCGGATTCGGTTTCAGAGTATCCGGATGTGGACAAATTCACTGGTAGGTCAATGACACGATGTTTTCGGATATCAGTATTCAAAACCATGAATTTTGAACCGTCAAACGGTACAACTACTTCAGGTTTCAAAATTGTCCTTTTTGGACCCTACCGGAACCGATACCAGAGTATCCGGATGTGGCCAAAAACTCCGGTTGACCTATGGCATGATGTTTTTGAAGATTGGTGTTCGAAATCGTGAATTTTGAACAGTCGAACGGTACAAATACTTGAGGTTCCAAAATTGTTCACTTCGCATGCATACCGCAACCGGTTCTGGGTACCTATGTACCCAGAATGGCCAATCAAAAAACAAAACAGGTCAGCATGGCGTTCTAAGAATCTTTACCTTTCATTTGAGACCAAGATATCAAAAATCTGTTCAAAAATAAATATTTGGGAGCGAAGCAAAGTCTTGGGTCTTTTTTGACCCTGAATGCACTATGTGTAACTTTTTTTGTAGCGTCACTTCTAGAGGTCGCTGAAAGCTGTTACTGCCCAAAATATATTCGTTTTCAAAAGTTAGGAAAAGTCAGAAAATTTCAGATTCCTAGTTTATTCCGTTTGGACATAGGAGCTTTTTTGAGATGTTGATTGGTCAAAAACGACCCCAATGCACAAGGAAGGTTAATGGTTTTTTACACTAATAATATTCGCTACAAAACAACAACCCTCTCACAACTCACCCCCCCCCCCCCAAAAAAAAAAAAAAACAGAAAAAATTCCCCCCCTTGTATGATCACAAAAAAACCCCCCCAGAAAACCCGAGGCCGCGTGGGGGCGCCCCCCCCGGTATTGTCATTTTGACAAAAACGAAGAGAGGGGTGCGACCAGTAAATCATATCATATAATTTTCCATTCTCATATCAATTAATGATTTCACCAGGCTTTGGAATCATCTTTGCATTCCAAAACCATTTATCTCAGGAGCCTGGAGCAACATGACATGGATAAAAGGCTGAATTTGTTTTTCAGCATTTCAGCATAACATTTACTTTGAATTTGCACTTCTGAACATTAACTACTATATTCTTAAAAGACTGGCATGCGCTTATGCTTGTGGGCAGTATAGGATTATATTTTAATATTGTGTTTAATGTGTTTAGTGGTATTATACTTAGATAAGCCATTTATTTCAGAAACCATCAGACTGGGCTCTTCGATCGCTCCAATTGCTATCATAGTACATAAACTACGCCACCTACCATGGCGGGACGCGTCAAACCTTCCTGCCTATGAAGATCGGTATCGGTTGCTTGGAATCGATACGTTAGAACGCAGGTGGTTCGGTGCTGAAAAGAACCTCTTTTATGATCAGAAAGCAATTCGCATACTTTTAACAAGTACCTGCAACTGGTAGCTTTATTCCATGACTCTGAAGGTTTCTGAAGCTAATGTTCGTTCCTGAAAGTAGGTTCCGATGGTTACAAAGTGAGCAAAGGGATTAACGTCTGAATATTGCCAAATTATCTAATAACAAATCACATACAGCTTCTTCAAATATGCCAGCTGATGCATGTCAGCTTAAAACATGTTCCGTACGCTACATAAAAAAATGTATGAGGGATCTAGCTCGTTCAAAAACGGGAATAGACGTTAGTATCCCACCACATCATGATCAATTAAGAGAGAAGACGATGGGTTACTTCTTTCTTTCTCCACGTCCTAATTTTGTAGATTATGCGGATTTTTCTTTACATAATATAGAGCAGCTCCAAATGCTTGAAAAATGCTTTACAGATCCGTCAAAAATATGAACTAACTTATACCCAACGTAGTAACGTATTTATAGAAAAGATTTTGTTTTGATACGCATTGGCAAATTATACTGGGGGAGGTAGCTCATCAAATCTTCCGGCACGCCTCTAGGCATCTTACTATGAGGTACCCGGTGCGTCTCCACCGATTGCCTGTCGATCTTCCAAATTTGGAAGACGTCTGCATTGAGTTCCGTCCGCTATATCACAAAACATTGCGATTGGTGAGCGGATTGGAGCTAATGAAATCATTGGGTACAGGACCAAGTTTCCCCCGCGTGGTGCTAAATCGATAGAAGCAAAGTAGTCAGAAGGCACGAAATGCATCTACGGACTTTTATTTTTACCGGGTCCTTCAATCGTAGTTTTGGATGGATTAGCCTGGATTGTATTATTAGACGATTCTATAACATACAACAAAATGTAAGTATTATTCTGTAAATTTTAAATTTCAATCTCAACTTCATTGAGCGAGATAAGGCGCTATAACCTTGGCAAATGATTGCCAAACTTTTGGTTCAAATGCCAAAAGTCCACCCACAGGTGAAGGAGGATAAACTAATCGTTCTAGCGTCTATGCTCCCAACGATAGAATGCAAATTATCACATTATTCAACGTCGACGTGATTACAACCGCCGCAAAACAACTCAAGTCGTCCTACAATCCTGGACCCGATGGTGTTCCGTCAGTATTCCTGAAGAGACACATTACCTGCTTACTGACACCGTTGCTTCACCTATTCCAAATGTCCGTCGCAAGAGGAGTGTTCCCATCCTGCTGGAAATTTGCACATATGTTTCCGGTCCACAAGAAAGGAATCAAAGGAGACATGAATAATTATCGTGGAATCACTTCGTTGAGCGCGATCTCGAAGCAAGCAATATCTAAGTTGTGATGAACACGGTTTCACTTCCGGTCGTTCCACCACCACTAATCTACTGTATATCACGGATAGTAGGCTGAACGAGCTCAAACTGACGTCAGATATACCGACTTGTCAGCAGCATTCGACAAGCTGAACCACGCCATTGCGATTGCGAAACTAGTAAAACTTGGGGTTAGCGGCAACTTTCTGGTTTGATGGTTTCGATCATATCTGACCGATCGACAGCTGATGGTCCCATTGGGAACTGCCAATCAGGCATTTATCCAGCCACGTCAGGGATACCTCAAGGAAGTCACCTCGGACCGTTGATCTCCCTACTTTATTTCAACGATGTGAATTTGGTCATCGAAGGCCCACGACTATCGTATGCAGATGATCTTAAAACCTACTTTCGGATTCGTGCGACTGACGACTGCATCTTCCTCCAACGTCAATTCGAAGCTTTTTCCAGCTGGTGCAATTTAAACAGAATGGTGGTTAACCCTGCGAAGTGTTCGGTAATCACGTTTTCTCGAAAAAAAGAACCGATCATATTTACCTACAGACTCGAAGGATCAACAATAGATCGTGTGGATCAAGTAAAAGATTTGGGAATTATTCTGGACTCTCAACTTTCATACAAACAACACATCTCGTATGTGGTTGATAAGGCGTCGAGGACATTGGGCTTCATCTTCACTGTACTGTTCGCTGGTACGATCCACATTGGAGTACTTATTGGATAAATATAACTGTACGTCTAGTAAAGGGTGTCCACGATGAAATTGCCACACACAAAATTGATTCGCAAAATTCGAGTTTTCTTCCGATTGCCATCAAATTTTCAGGGATTGAGAAATAACTATTAAACTTCATTTTACCATTTTACTCGTATTTTATTTACAGTCCATACGCAAATGCCCGCACCTTGGCCTTAACCCCGGCCATAAGATTCTGCACAACCTGTGAATCAACCGTTTTTTGCATGTAAACCCATACTTTCTTCAGTTCCTCGACTGTCTTCACTACCTTAGGTCGTTTAAGAAGGTGCTGTTTCATAATCGCCCAGTACTTCTCGATGGGGCGGAGCTCCGGAGTTTGGGAGGGTTGAACATTTTCGGCACGAAATTGACCTTATTGTCCGCATACCACTTCAGCACGTCCTTGGAGTAGTGGCATGAGGCCAAATCCGGCTAGAAGATTGTTGGGACGTTGTGGGCCTTCAGAATGGAAGCAGCCGCTTCTGGAGGCACTCTTTTATGTACACCTGTCCGTTCATCGTGTCCTGGGTCACGAAAGGTGCACTCCGCTTCCCGCACGTGCAGATGGCTTGCCAAACCAGGAATTTCTTCGCAAATTTGGACATCATCTGAGTGCGGACATGCTCCGGAACGCTGAACTTATCCTTGGCCGTGAAAAACAGGTTGCCGGGGATCTGTTTGAAGTCACATATGTTTCGTCGTCCATGATGCAGCATTCAACTTTCGTCAGCATGTTGAGGTACAACTTCCTGGCACGGGTTTTGGCGGACTTGTTCTGCTTCTCGTCGCGATTAGGGGCCTTTTGTACCTTGAAAGTTCAAAGCCCAGCCTTAGTTTTGGCCTTCTGGACAAAACTTCGGCTTAGGTGCAGCTTCTTAGCCACATCCCGAACGGAGGCGTTCGGATTTCGGTTGAAGGCCCCAACTACGCGGTTGTGATTTTTGGTGTTGTACGGAATACTTTTTCCTTCACTTCTGGGCTTGCCCCCCCCCCCCCCCAACCCCCCCACCCCCCCCGAAACCGCGCTTCCCCACCCTTTTACGAAAGAAACAGAACGGGAGTCCTTTTCCTCTTAATGAAGCGCAAGAAATTAACCACCCCCCAGCTGTTCTTCCTTCCCCGCCCCGCCGTGTTTTAATCACAGGATTTAAAAACCCGCCGATTGAAAATAAACAACAAAAAACAAAAACCCCCAAATTTCCAATAATATCCACCCCAACGATAAAAAAGAAAAAGAATTTCATAGTGTGGCAATTTCATCGTGGACACCCTTTAGGTTTGGTAGTGTAATACAGAATGAAGTTTTGACGTAGGACTACGGCTGTGTTTTCAATACTGGGGTGCACGTTCGAATTGCGAAAACTTGGAGCGTCACGAAAAATAAATAGGTTCTGAACGTTAATAACTAAGTCATTCCACGATTGATTTCCAAAATGTTTGCCTCAATCGATCGGAACATTTTCTACGCTTCGATTTAAATATTTCAAACTATTGATTTTTAACATGCAACTAATAAAATTAACGCAAATATGAAGTGATGTCTTATAATATCGATTTTTCATAGTAAATTTACCAAATACACAGTACTTTCCGCGCACAGACTTCATATTTAAGTAAGGAACGTCTCCTAGGCAGCCATGAATGTTATATAACGGGTACACCTTCGCATTTTGATTTAGTTTTCCGGCGGTCGTGGAGCTGTGCAGAGTAGAATCTGCAGTTGGACGAGCCCCCCAGGGGCGGGGGGGCGGTGGTGGTTTTTTGCCGTTTCCCCCCCCCCCCCCCCCCCGAGAGAGAGGCGGCTAAGCCCGCCAGCTAGGCGGGGAAAAGCCCCCCCGCGAGACCACGAAAAAAAAAAAAAACCCCCCGCCCCCCCCAGATGGCCCCTAGCCGGGGACACGGATAAAAGAAACAAAATTATTTTCGTTCCCTATTAATTTTTGGGAGCCGTTTGGTTCCTATAATAACCGTACAAAATTTCAAGTCGATCGGTGAAACTATATTTTAGCGCTCGCAGTTTTAATTTTCCATAGTATTTTATATGGGAAAACTTACCTTTTCAAATAAATATCTGGCGAGGCGACCCGTTGTCCTCTAAAAATAAATGAATCCCTTAACTTGCTAGGAAATTTTTCAAAAAAACTTTTCTTAGAAGACCGCAAAGCGATCCGACGATTGTGGAAAAAGTTATTAAGCTGAAACTGATTGCTATCCAATGGAACGGCTCATTGGACTGCTTTTTCTAGCAGCACAGTTTCTCCTTGCTGAGTGAACATAAACAAAACACAGTGGATGCTTCGCGCAGCCAGCAGCAGGTTGCAGGTGGCAGTGCTGCAAGAGAAAATAGTTCAATGAACCGTTCGATTGGATAGCAATCAGTTTCAGCTTAATAACTTTTTTCACAAGCGTCGGATCGCTTTGCGGTCTTCAAAGAAAAGTTTCCTTGAAAAATTTCCCAGGAAGTGGTTGTATTGATTTATTTTTCAAGTACAATGGATCACCTTGCCAGATTTTTATCTGTAAAAGTAAGTTTTCCCATGGAAAATCCTATGTAAAATTCAAACCACTAGCGCTAAAATATAGTTTCACCAATCGAGCTGAAATTTTGCACAGTTATTACAGGGTCCAAAAGGCTTCCGAAAATCATTAGGGAACTGGAATTTAAATGTTGTCCCAGGCTAATGGCCACCCCCAAAGAAAAGAAGAAGAACAAAAAAAAAAATCAAAGTCAAACGCCAAGCGTTTTCCCCCAATCCACAAAAACCCCCCTTTTCCCCACCACCCAAAAAGAATTCCCAACAAAAAAGTTTATTTTTTGAAAATTTTTTTTTTTGTTTTTTAAAAAAAAATTAAAATTACCGCCCCCCGGCGGCACAGCACACTCTAAAAACCTCGGGTCCCTAAGAAAAAAAAAAAAAGGTTGAACAACCAACGAACGGAATTCGAGCCGAACTGCGTCACTTCAGACCGACCATGTGGTTGAGTTCGTTGTAGTTCCTAGCTATGCATAGCGGATTAGTTGCTGGCGGTGGCAAGCAAATTAGGAAAGGTTCGGTTAAGAAAATCATCCGTCTTGCGTGTAATAATTAAAACTAATTAGTGTGGCACAATAATTGAAGTTCGTCCCCTTTGATGCTATTTGTAACACATTGCCTTCGTTGGTACCGCCTTCTTTCGTGCACTAGCATCCGATGCTTTTACCTAACAGCTTTTAGCAGAACATTTTGATTCAGTCTTACGACAGTCGTTAAGCTGTGCAGTGGCTGTAGGATCACAGTTTGCGGCGGCGAACAGTCGTTGCCCAGAGAGACGTTGGTGCGATTGGCTGTTGTTGCCGATGCTCCCGTCAACCTCGCTGCGAGAAACATGGCTGCTGAAGCTTACAAGTTGGCGGAAAAAAGCCGCCCGTGACAACGAGTCAAGAATCAATCATCCCGTGAGATGAACCAAGAGAGAACCACCCCCCCACCATTTTTTCCCCAACCCCCCCCACCACCCTTCTCCAACCCCCAAAACCAAACCCACCATAGAGTTACAAAATTTCCAACATACCGATTACATCCAACCCCCTTACCTTTAGTTTTTATTCTTGTCTAGATCATGGCATACTCCAATTCAATGGTTATTATTCTATCATCCATGAATGAATATTCATTAACCATGAATGTCTCTGATTCCGAGGGCCTTCCGTCCGTCTTCAAACTTGTTGGTCGGTAGTGCCTTGGTTAGCAGGTCCGCTGCTTGATGCTCAGCATTAACATGTTCCAGTTGAATTTGTTTCTCTTCAATATGCTGCCTTACAAAGTGATGTCGAATGTCAATATGTTTGCTCCTTGACGAGTAACCGATTTCTTTTCCCGCCAGGTGAATAGCACTCTGATTATCGCAGAAGATAGTTACAGATCCTACGCATCCTGACAGCTCCTGTCGAAAACCTCTCCACCAAATGGCTTCCTGTGTGGCAGATGAAACTGCCATATACTCGGCTTCCATCGTCGAGAGAGCAACCGTTGACTGCTTGCGACAGTTCCACGCAATTGGTCCTCCAGATTGCATGAACACATATCCAGTGATAGACCGACGGGTGTCGGTGTCATTGCCCCAATCCGCATCGCAGTAGCCTACGAAGTTTCCATCACCTCGTCCGTTGTACGTCAATTTCATTTGTTTCGTTCCTTTCAAATAACGAAGAATTCGTTTCGCCGCTGTCCAGTGAGCTTTTCCAGGGTCGTTACAGAAATGGCTTACAGCATTTAAAGCAAATATTTCAAACCGTCCACCAGTTCTCGGAATGGAACCTTTTCCATCTGTTTCCGCTCTTCTTCTGACTTAGGACTCATTTGCTTGTTTAGTTTCTGCGCTGGCGTTGTCACAGTGGTGCATGCAGTAGTACCGAATCGTTGCAAAAGATCATTAATGTACTGCTCTTGATCCAGCCTTACTACACCATCCTCTCTGGTTATACGAATTCCGAGAATTTTGTTGGCTAGCCCCAAGTCCTTCATTTTAAACTTCTTGGTTAGCTGCTTCAAATTTTCTTCCCAGCGCACGTTGTTCGAAAAACAGCAGGTCATCCACGTAAACTGCTACTATCAGGACATTTGTACCTTCGATTTTGTAGTAGACACACGTATCGTACTTGGACCGCTTCAATCCAATACGTTTCAGCTCGGTGTCCAGCTTCAAATTCCAAACTCTGCTCGCTTGTTTCGTCGATGCCTGCTGATTCACGAACCCTTCAGGTTGTCCCATAAATATTTCCTCCTCTTCTAACTCTCCCTGCAGGAACGCCGTCACTGCATCCATCTGCAGTACTTTTAGGTTCATTCTAGCTGCTAGAGACATGAGGTAGTGGCATATCGAACTAAAGGTGCATAGGTCTCATTGTAGTCCACGCCTTTTACTTGAGAGAAACCTTTGATGACTAATCGGGTTTTGAACCTCTCCACCGAACCATCCGAGTTGGTTTTAACCTTGTATACCCACTTTGACCGTAAAGCCTTACGTCCAGCAGGTAAATTCGTCATATCCCACGTGCAATTTTCCTGCAAAGCGTCATATTACGATTGCATTGCCTCCTTCCACCGGTTACTGTGACTACTGCCAATCGCCTCTTGAAACGTATGTGGTTCATCAAACACCAACTGATTGCCTGTATTAGGATCCTCGCAATCTTGATTTGATTCTGAAAACTGTGGAGGATTTTTGACTGCGGCACTGCAACTCATTATATAATCATGATACTTGCCTGAGGGAACGCGCTCCCTCTCACTGCACCTTACCAACTTGCATGGGTTATCTTTTTGTGGAGGGAGCGCAACAGGCTGCTGAACGGACTGCTGCTGTTGATTTACTTCCGCTTCCTCTCCATCGGCATCATCGTATTCTGATTCACTACTGTCGTGATCGGCATCTTTGATTCTGTCCTGCTCCTCGGGTGTATTCATGCTTTCTTGGTCTCGTTTCAAGTCCCGTTCGATGCTGTATGATCAACTTCTGAACTCGATTCCCGGAACTCAGGAACTTGATTAATGAAGCTTTCATCCAGTAAAATAAAACGTCTCGGCTAATAACAATGTTCTTTATCTTGGAACTGTATACTCTATACGCTTTCGAACTACTGCTGTACCCCATGAAAATTCCTGGTGCAAACTTTGCATCCCACTTCTGTCTCTTTTCTTTTGGTACGTGAAACATTACTTTTGCTCCAAACACGCGAAGATGCGCTAGATCTGGTCTTCGTCGGGTAAACGTTTCTTCAGGCGTGACTGGCAAACCTTTGGTAGGCGATCGATTGATCACATACGATACCGTTGCAACCGTTTCTCCAAATCAGCATCACACAGCATACTTCTCGCTTTTTCTACAATTGTCCGGTTCATACGTTCTGCTAACCCGTTCTGCTCCGGGTTGTATAGAACGGAAGTTTCATGATGAATGCCAGACCGATGAAGGAATTGTTTCATTTGATGATTTACGTATTCCTTCCCATTATCCGATCTTTGATGTTTGATTTTCTCATCTGTCTGGTTCTCGGCGAAATTTTTGAAACCTCGAAATGCTTCTAATACTTCCGTTTTTGATTTCAGGAAATACACGAACGCCTTCTTGCTTGCGTCATCAATAAACGTTAAAAAAATAGCGATTTCCTCCTAATGATGCCGTCTCCATGGGTCCGCCAAGATCGGAATGAACTAACTCCAACACACGGTCTTCACGTCGTCCCTTTGAATAAAAAGGTTGTCGATGATGCTTGCCTTGTATGCATGGTACACACTGCGTAGAACCAGCCACATTGAATTCAAATCCACTCGCCATACCACCAAGTCGCTTCATGCATCCCACCGACATATGGCATAACCTCCGATGCCAACCGCCTGCTTTCATCAACTTGTACAAACCGCCAGTTTCTTGTCCAATCGCTACTACTTCGTTTGTCGGACTGACCACCTTACACGCTTTACTCGTAAACGTAACACTGTAGCCCTTCTGGCACATTCTACTCACCGACAATAAATTCACTGCCAGATCCGGTACGCATAAAACGTCGTTCATCGATATTTCACAGGTTTCTGCTCCGATATTCGCCGATATGTTCACCAATCCTTTGGCAACCACCGGTACCACTGCACTGTTGGCCACGTTGATGCTTGATGATACATCCTGCACATCCGCTAGAATATTTCTGTTCCGGCATAAATGAGCAGTTGCTCCAGAATCAAAGATCCAGTCTTCCTCTGCCGTTGATGACATCTGACATGCGTTAAATGCCGCGAAGAACGCAGGCCTTTCATTAATAAACTAGCCAGCCAAGCATCATCAACCTTAAATCCAACTTCCGCCGACTGATAACTAGTCGTGAACAACTCATTCACATACTGCTGAGTCGTCTGGCAGATAATACCCTCTTCACGCTCAGCTCCGGCTAACCGAATACCTGTGAGCTTCCTTAGCAGACCAATCTTCCTAGTTGATCCACTGTGTTCATACGTGTTCCGAAGATTGTCCCACGCTTCCTTTGCACTCTTGGCATCCCTCACTAGTCCATAGATGCTTGAATCAATGCTGAGACATATGGTCGCCAACGCTTGCTTGGAGATGTCATCGCTTACCGCCGGTTCACCTTCAGCTCCCTCCTTCACTGCACACCAGGTCCGCTCCTTGATAAGGACCATCTTGGTGGCAAAAGACCAAGAACTGTAGTTTTCCGATCCTCGAAGAACTTCTCGCACTGGCAAGGATACTGATCCTCCTGGGCGTCTCAACTGTCCAGCTTGATTCGAGTTTGATCCAGATCCATTTTGGGTATCTTCAGGATTCACCATTTTTCGTGGAAATTTTTTTTTTTTTCTTTCTTCACTAACAGAGTCGTATCCTATGGTAACGGCCTGGGCCCATAACCTATTAGATAAATACGACTGTACGTCTAGTAGGTTTGGTAGTGTAATACAGAATGAAGTTTTTATTCTAGTCTAGAGCATGGCATACTACAATTCAATGGTTATTATTCTATCAGTACTGTTCTACAGTTTGGAACCCAAATCACAACAATGGTGCTGAGAGAATCGAGTCCGTTCAACTGCGCTTTCTTCGATTTGCTCTAAGGAACCTGCCGTGGAAGGACCCGTTTAATCTGCCAAGCTATGAAAATCGTTGCCAGCTGATCGATCTGGAGCTTCTCCGTACCAGAAGAGAAACCTCGAGGACGCAGATACATTACAAGGCAGAAGAGAATGCTCTGCAATCCTGGAGCAAATAAATGTTAACGTTCAACCTAGAGCGCTTCCGCCGTACCAACTACAGCATGAACGGTGCCATCGGTGGATTACAGCGAGCATTGCTGCGTCAGCGTTTTACTACGTTTTTCAATTGTGCCTCCGGTGTTGAATAACTATATGACCGCATTTATGTACATGTATTTTATTATTTGACCTTAACTCTTTAACTCAATTTATTTTCAACATCATTGGGGCCACATTGAGCCTGTTGATGTCAACAACAAATAAATAAATTATTTAACTCTATATGGAAGCGTTTGGTAAGGGAGGTCCACGATTTCTTCTTTCCCTTGATTCGAAGTAGTAGAGCGACTTCAGACACTCTTTCTGGAATCGCTCGTTTTCTTGGAGTCCTCTTTGCGGCACACGCTACGCAGTTGGCCTGGCCTGGCCTACTAAGAAAAATGATGCATTCAAGTAGTCGTCATTTTCCAGAATGCCTGTAGCAAATAATACGAGTACTCCTAGTCATACCATTTGTAGATCAGACCTGAAAATGTCTTAATGCGTTATTAAGTAACTTCAAACTACTACTTCAAATCAGGAGGTTATATTGAGTATCGTTCTAAAATACAAATTGCTTTCAAGTCCTTCGCCATATGACAATTTGTACTAACAGAATTTGTGTGGATCGAAAGTGAAACATCCAGGACTGTCATCTATGACCAATCAGTTTCATTGGATCCATCTCGACTAGATCGATTATTGTCCAACCTTTTCATAAAAAAAAAAAAACAAAAACCCGTTATTATATGTCTCCAAAAATGTATATTGCATCATTCACATTATTAGCTACATTTTAGCTAACACAAATCTTTCTATCTAGCGTTGTTCTGAAATAGCTTTAGTACTGTTCCACTTGCTTTCTAACACCATTTTTGTTGTTTTGTATTATATTTTCCTACAATTAGTGTTTATTTGCCGTCTGGTCTGTCTCACCTAAAAACATTCAACATGATTGTTTAAACAGGACCACTCCTGCACTTTCACAAACAGAAGGAGAAAAGTCTAACCTACAAACAAATTAATCTTTATCACTGTCGTCGATGAAATTATGTTAACAAAAAAGTAATGAAAACTTTGTCCCTCTAAAATCTAGCGTGTGAATGCGTGTGTCGGCATGTGTGAGTGAGTGATTGCAGTGGCTGAGAATGTGATTCAGAAAGAATTTTCGTGAAAAGAGCATCTTTGCACATTCAGAAGCGTAACAGCGAAAAGAAACAGGAACCCAACAAAATGATTCGTTAAAAAAAGAATAACTATTCTACATCGGAAAAACTAGTGGAAACATCCGGAACGATGTGGGAAGAAGCCTCTCAACCTGAGTTCGTAGAATGGAAAATATAGGATGGGATCTAAAACTTGAGGATTAAAACGAAGAAAAGGATGAAAGGGGGAATAATATTAAAGGATTAGCTCCACACGTCGGCCGAGTACCGCTTCTGGGCTTCCATCTTCTTGATGTACTGCACTGCTTCACTCTCGCTCAAATTTCCCTTACTCTGCAGCACCTTGAGCAGAATGTTTCGCACGTCGGTGGCCATGTTCTTGGCATCACTGGAGTTAGGGAAAATTAAGTTAATTGTACGGTATTCTCGAGAAATACGTCAGCTAATTCTTACCCGCAAATGTAGAAATGACCCTTCTTTTCCCCTATCACATCCCAGAGCAGGTCCATGTCTTCCTCCAGTAGATGGGTAACGTATACTTTTTGGGGTTGGTCTCGCGAGAATGCTGCCCGCAGTTTGATTGTACCTTGTTGAGCGTAGTTCTCCAGCTCCTGTTAGTGATGAGTCAAGACATATGAATTAATAAATTATCTATTTAAAACGCATCAAATCATACCTCCTCGTAGATGTAATCCTCAGCTCGCTTTCGGCAACCAAAGTACAGAATGGTCTGCCCAATGTCCTTGCCGTCCTTCTTGTTGAAGTCTCGCTCTTGGATGAAGCCACGGAAAGGTGCCAGACCCGTTCCCGGACCGACCATAATAACGGGGGTTTCCGTTTTCGCTGGCAATCGGAACTGGCTCTTGCGGATGAAGATTGGTACGCGCGGTAGCGGTTCGCCATTCAGTGGGTGCTTCTGCGATAGGAATGTCGTTGCAACGCCATTGTTGACGCGGCCGGTTTTCGTTTCGTACTTGACCAGCACTGCCGTGACATGGACTGTGGTGGGATATAGCTTAGATGAAGAGGAAATCGAATAGTAGCGAGGCTGCAAGCGAGGCAACAGCTCGCAAATGTGATCGACCGGTGGACGACACGAGGGAAGGTCCTCCAGTACGTGAACAATATTTCGACTGCTGTCCTGAATCCACTCTTGGTACTTGGCTTTGCCGTCTGGGTTGGTCGAACACATGAATCGTAAAAATTCCTTATCCTTCTCATCGCTGCAGTACTCTGCCAGTTCCTTCAGAATGTGAGTCCTCGGCAAAGCTGTGATTTCCAGGTAGTGCGTTAACGCAGTTCTATATGTTGTCGGGCAAGGGAATGGATGCTTCTTGCTGCTATCTGTATCGGTATTTATCAGCGAGAAAACCGTATCCAAGTCAGCATTGCACAGCTTTCCCAATCTTAGCACCAAATCCTGATCGTTAACCGGATACATGGCCAAATGATCACCGGCTTCGTAACGCATTTTGGAACCCTCAATGTCAAATTCGATGTGCATACAAGACCGTTCGCCGGCCTTGTGCAGTTCGCGGTTAACTTTGATCGGGGCCAGGAAGGGATTCTTTGCATCGAACGGTGGACGCTGCGTTTGCAGAGAATGCAGACGGGCCACTTCGCCCGTGTATAGACGTTCCGGTGGAGTTTCCGGTTGCTCAAGTAGACGATACTGACGCATCAAGACCTCCTCGCCGGAGCTTTCGATTCCAAAGTGATCACAGACCGCTGGCCAGAACTTGTCCTTCCAGGTGATGAAGTCATCTTCAATACTATGCGATAGGGATTTTAGAAGTTTAAGACGACATATTCAATCAAACAAAGTAATAAAATGTCTTACTTGGCATCATCATCTCCAAGACCCAGCTCGAACACCCTGTTTGCTCCCAGTTCCTCTAGTCGTTTGTCGACATAAATACCAACCTTATTGTAGTGTTCATACGTTTTGTTACCAAGTCCAAACACCTGAAAGCAAAAATTTATTTAAAAATAATAACAACCAACACTAGCAAACTATCAGTCCATCAAAAATAATCATCCTAACTAAATTGATTACATAATCGGTAAGTGTTATTCACATGTTGTTTTACACCACACCTTGATTAAACTCGGTTTCCGTCGGAATCGCCCACTAGCTTTCGGATCCTGCCGTATCTTTTGCAGTAACCGACGGAACCAAGGCCAAATATTGCCTGTGGTGATATCATTGCTAACTACCGGGGCCATCGGCACAAAAAAGGTGCTTCCATTCCGCCGAATCAACCTGGCCGGATTCCAATAGCGGCCGATCATTGTCAATTTATCGGTAGAGTATGGCCCCACAGTATAAAAGTGAAATTTTTTTCATTTTCAGGAAATCACTACATTATTTCATCAAACCGGAGACATATTGCGCAAAGCACTAGACACAGACAAGTTAGGTTGGGGCGAAAGGTGATGGACGAATGACTCGAATGAGGAATAATAATCAAAACACGACAAGCAATGACAGCGAGAAACGTCAACGCAGAAATAAGAGCACGTGAAAAAGACATATGTGTGTGTGACACTGCGCGTGGTGGCAGGCACTGGTTCGGTTCAGTGTACACAACTGGAACAGTGGGAAAAACGGGTTGAAACTTTTTATGGAAATTTGAACCAAAGCTACACAGAGACAAATTTGAAAGTCAATTTTACCATTTTTGGGGGGTTAGGATGACTATTGCAGTACAGTGTTTTTGAACCGACTATGATCATGGTCAAAACGACCATTAAAAATAGTTGATTCAACATTTACCATAATGTCTGAATAGTCCTTGTTACCACGATGATAGCCAAGAATGCCATGAACGTGGTGAATTCGTCAATTTTCATGGTTATTGTAACCATTATATGCAATAGTCATCTTGACCATGGTTGATTTGTCGGTATAACGATAGAGTTTTTCTCTGAGTAGACTAATGTTGTGTTAAATATTAACATTGGCAGGAAAGAAATAGATATACACAGACCTCTCGCAAATGGAAAAGAAGTGAAAAGTACGGTTAAAATGGTTTCCGAAAATTGTGGTTACTTAGCACTTTCCACGAAATTTCTCTATATTATTCGTTGATTGCATTCTAAAAAAGGCAGCCATTGTGTAGACAGTGTGCATTCGATTCGGATAGTGAAAATGCGAAATCGTAAAAAAGGTCATTATCGTGTTCGAAAGAAATTTCTTTTTCTATCTCAATCCCATGTTAAATTCCGTTGACTGAAACGGAGAAGTACAGAATCGAAAAGAAATTTCTGCAGCAGTATCCACTTGAAAAGAACGACAAGTTGAATTTGAATTTGTAAAGTTTCCACGCAAACTAATAGGAGCAGTCACTTTTACTTTCGGAAATATATTCCGCTCAATTATTCCGTAAGTGAAGGTGACATTTCGTTCCAAGCAGTTCAATTGTGAAAATTCCACTTGGTAATATTGAACAAAATTCCGTAACCTCTCTACTTTTTAAGTCGATGCTGGCCTTAAAATAGGAAAGGAACAGTGGAATAAAAGAAGAAGAAAACAGTGAATTATGAAGAAATCGAGTGCTTTTTTATTTTTTCGAAATGCCACCCACCGAAAAAGTAAGGTTTTTTTGCTGCCTAAGTAAAGTGCAGCCTTTTGTGCAGAAAGTGGTTTTCTGCAACAAGTGCTTGCGATAAAATTATAAAGCGAAAAACTGCAAGTTTCCGAAGATATCAAACGTGTGAAGCGGAAAAGATCTGCACCAACGAGCCAAGAAAATAAACCAGAGACCTCGCCAGGACCATCGAAAGGGAACTAAAGGGTTGGCGGAGTATCACTGCAAAAACCGCACAAAGTTCTCGACTTGAAAAAATGGAAGACCGTGATATATACGATGGCAGAAACCTGCAGAGTTCGAAGGACAAAAGTTGTCAGGGGTCCATTAATTATGTCACGCAAAAAAAGTGACTTTTTAGATCCCTCCCCCACTTGTCACGTTTTTTGTATGGATTAATTTAACATTACACGTTTTTTGTATGGATTAATTTAACATTACACATCCTCAACCGTTGATCAAAGAATGCAACGGGAGCCCAAACATTGATGAAGTCAGGAAATATTTTTCCGTGACTTCGTAGGAAGCGAGCCGGTTTCGATCCTTTATTCGTGATGGTACCAGTTCTGATATCGTTTGATAGGTTTTTACCGATTGATGTAAAATGGAATGTTTGTCAGCCTCATTTTAAATGATTTGCGTTATAGGGCTTTTCCAAAGCAATTACGCATTCCACTTTGGGATGACGATTTTTCATACAGCGTGCATTCGAATTTGAACGGGAGGTCAATTCACTTCGCGTATTCTTAGTTGTTCAACATTAGAAGGATAATCATCTGGTTTCTAGAAAATCGTCCTCCGCCTACATCTATTATTCGAAAATGAGATTTCAATGTTTCGATATCAACCGACGGAGGATTCATTCGATAAAAGGAGGATGTTTGGGTTCAGTGTAGAACGAAATTGACATCTCAGTAGAATATTGCTTTCACTCCGCTCGACGTGTATTGTAATTTGTTACACAATATGAATAGATCATTGCACGATGGCGTCATCAATGCAGTTTTGACAGTTCAGGGAGCTTGTTTACGCGGACTTAGAATATTTTCGGTAAGATCGGTTTGAGATTTTGTGCTCTAAATTGACTACGAGTCAAGTAGAACAGCAGGAAAACAAATTCGAACACCTTGTAAACAGGCTCACTGATTACTGAACTATCAAAAAAGTGAGGTTAATACATTCCGTGCAATGATCTATACTGGGTGTAGTATTGCTCCAACGTAACCAGTCGGAAATCGTCCTGTAAATGGTTTGAAAGAACAATAAGACGCGTCTTACGAGTTTAATTGAAATTCTCACGTTAGCACAAGCTACAAACAAATATATATAGTGAAAAATCTCCGATCACACCTTCCTTCCGGAATGGAAGAAAAGCCGCTGGTCGCGGCCCATGTGTTGATGGGTTCGGTATGTAGGGTTCAGGTCATCTCCCCTGCGTGACGAACCAGCCTCAGGTTGAGAGTCACGTAAATACGAAACAACAGCATCAATAATTATCGATATGTCTTAGTAAAGAAGTTCAGACTTGTTTGGAAAACTATTTTGCAAAACGATCCAGATCCAGATTCAAATTACGGTTTCAGTAGGAATTCGTATGACAACCCAATTTTGCTCAAAAGATCATGAAAACGGCCAAGAGACTAAGAGTGTTATTCCGAGAGTCGAAATGACGTTTGTCACTTGGTGAAATGAGAAAAGTCACCTGCAGTGACGTGACTCTCCATTTGATTTACCCAGAAGAGTCACATCACTGCAAGTGACTTTTCTCACTTCACCAAGTGACTAACGTCACTTACTCTCGGAATAACCCTCTAAAAGTGCCATGATGCCTCCTTAAACCCTTTAAAGTGACCTGCTTGAAATAGACGCTACACAGAAAAAAATCTTGTAGTAAAAACCACCATTTTACCCGACTATGCCTATCTTTAAAACTACCATGAAATTTCAGTCGAATTTACAGACCTCATATTGATATCAACCGCACCATGGTCGATCTAATCGTAGGCATGGTAAAATCAAACGTATTTATAGTCAGGTGAAAATTGTTGGTGTTTGCGCTCAATTTAACCCTCGAATTGGTAGTTTCTACTGCGGTTTTTGTTTTGCGTGTAGTCATGTATAACCAAATAAAGCTATTTTGGTGGACACCACATAACAAATGAAGTGAACTTTATGATCGTGTGGTGGCATGCGGCGGTGTGCATGATGTTATACTAATATAAGAGCATCTCCAGGAGTGTTGTAGTTCTAGATTCATTTTATATGTCAGTTATAAATTTGTCTCTTGGGAAAATATATAACAAACATACCCTCTCTTCAGCAGCAGTTCCAAATGTTGTTCTAAACCTAAAGACTTGAATGTGTGTGTATAATTGATTCTCAAAACTTCTGTGGGCATATTCTCAGAATTCCTTAGGAATTCTCCTCAAATTTCCGCTGTATCTCCTCTCAGAACTCCTTTGGTATTTCCCTCAGAATTACTATCCCCTTCGAATTTCTCTAGAAATCTCAGAAATCGTCTGGAATTTTCCTCAGAATTCCCTTAGATTTTTTTTTAGAATTCCCCTAGAATTCTCCTCAGAATTCAGTTGCAATTCTTCATAGGATTTTTTCTGGAACTCTCCCTTTAATTCATTCGCAGTTTTTCTAAGAATTTCTCCTCAGTGTTCATCTGCAATTCTCATTAGAATTCCTGTGGAATTAATCTTGGAATTACACTGAAATTCTCAAAGTTCCCCTCAAACTGCCTTCAGAAGTCCTGCGGAATTCTCCAGAAGTCCACTGGAATTCTTCTCAGAATTTCTCAGGAATTCTTACTAGAATTTGTCTAGTATTCTCCTCGGGATTCTTCTTAAATTCTCATCAGAATTCCTCTGGAATTCCTCTCAAAATTCCGCTGGAATTTCTCCAGTATTCCTCGGGAATTTTCCCTCATAATTCCTTAATCATCTAAATCATTTTCGGTTCTATACCTAATTTAAATATTCCACAATATGGAGAAATTCTCGAAAAAAATTCAAAAACAAAGAAATAGGGAAATGATGGTCAGCGAGTTCAGACTTGTTGCTGCAACTTGAAATTATTAACGAAAAAGTAAAACGCATACAAGATTCAAACAGATGCACGACCGGACGTTGATTCAAATTTCCCCCACCCCCCACAAAAAAAAAAAAATAACTTGGAAGAAAAGCGTTTCAAATTTGAACAAAAATAGAACAACGTGTTGACGTTTGAACTTGAAACTTTTCGAAATTATCCAACTAGAACGCCTTGCTGAAGTTGCCTTTGTTATAAATCCAGTTCTATTTTGTAACGACCATACACTCCTGGAGATGCCCTAAGATGGAAGCTTTGAATCTCTTCAATCCGTTACTAATTGCGAAAACCAGTAGAGTAAACAACTGCAGAAAAAAAAGGTAAACATCATTCAACGCTGAACCACAAGCAATCAAATTACATGCTGATAAACCTCTCGAGTGGTGATGGAATTATTTTCCGATATATTTGACAGGGGTGGCCACTCAATTTTCAAATTCCCGGTTTTTAGCCCGGTTTTCTCGGAACAAATGTTAAAAATTTGCCGGTTTAAGACTGGTTTACAGGTCGGGAAAAGCGTCACTGGATTTGTGCGCTTGTGTGTTTTAAATGGAACCCGGGTTTTGAATTCCCGTGGCAGGAAATAAGTTTTCTTGAAGTGTAAACCCAATTTTACTCTAGGAAATAAAATTCATCTCGACACACTTCTTTTTCGGCGAGAACAAAACATTTCGCTTTGTTTTCGTGCGAATTTTGCAAGTTTGAATTCGAATAGAAAAAAAAATGTCAAAAGGAGTACCGAGTTCCGAAACAGTTTTTTTTTTCGATTTAGATTATTACAAGGAATACATTAACCTCACTTTTTTGCCAGTTCAGGTTTTCCCGGTGTTAGAATTTGAACCGCTCAAACGAACATTTTCATTGACTTTTTTCTGGATTCTGAATGATTAGATTCAGGAAATGCTGTAGTAATAAGCACTGGTTTCCGTTTTCCGGCTGTTTTACTTTAATCGTAATAAATTTAGATCACAAAATCTCAAACCGATCTTACCGAAAATATCCTAAGTCCACGTAAACAAGCTCCCTGAACTGTCAAAACTGCATTGATGACGCCATCGTGCAATGATCTATTGATGTGCTCGAATATTTGATGGTTTTGACAGTCAGTATGAACAGCTAACAGAGGAAGAAAAATTGAACGAAGAAAATACAGACCTCCTGCAAAAAAAAAAAATGAAACGCGTAGCCAAAACGACAAAACGGGATAAGGAGATTTCGAAACATCCTTGCTTGAACCAAATAACAATAAAGGAGAATTCCAACAAGATAGCTAAATATTTGATTTAAAGCCGTTTTCGTTTATTGTGGTAATGCTACACTGGTATCGCTTCTTATAATTAAAAAAAAAGGCTGTCGAAATACGATGAGTGTTAATTCGCAAATAAAATTGTTGGAACTGGGCGACGAATATGACCTCAGTATCACCAACAAAGCGAAAAAGTGAACGAGAGAGATTAATTATTAGGTTATTAGGTTTTCTTAAGTCTAATCCCCTTTCTTTCAAACGCATAGGACGAATGTAAATTGTTTTGATAGGGAAACGTTTGCCTGACAGCAAGTCCTATAGTTTCTATGCGCTTGAAAGAGAAAAGAGATTACACGTCAGAACACACGTTGCGACACACTTCGCGAATGAGCCAAGATATTCATAGAAGGTAAATCAATTGACGCACTCTAGATTTTCACAGATCGTTATGGATGAACACGCTCAAATAGGAATAACTAGAGGTCGATGATAATCACACACAACCTAAATTATAATTAATCATGCGAACATAAATTCCAGGTTTTTCCCGGTTTCTCCCGGTTTTTTAAAATTCCCGTTTAATTCCCGATTTTCCCGGTTCTGTGGCCACGCTGATTTGAGCTTTAGGAAAATTCCATAGCATGTATGGAAATAAAATACACGACTATTGGTGCACAAAGGCTACAATGTACCGCGACTATTGAAGATTTTACCCTAGCCAAAAAACGCTGAGCATATAATATACTCTGCACGTAGTCTTGCGACCAACCGATCGTTCAAAATGCCAAAGCCTAAAGCTAACTTACCGCATAATTCAGTCCCGAGAAGTCGACATCGTTATTCTGAATCCAATCGTAAAGTTCCATGCAATTATCGGTAGGATCACCCTCACCGTACGTAGCTAAGCAGAACACAGCCAACGATTTGTCGATGTCCTTCAGGGAAAGTAGCTCCTCCTATTGAATCGATTTTACAAGAACAAAAAAATAAATCATCAACAAATCCAATATCGACTGACGGAATCTCTTTCACTTACCATATCACATTCCTCCGGATCGGCAACCATACCCTTCATCTGGTAGCGAAGGCCTTCCTTGGCCAAACGGCCGGCAAATTCTTCCGCTGTTCCGGTCTGGGACCCGTAGAATACCACTAATCGACGTCCGGACGATTTCAGTTTTTTGATGAATGAATTCTCCGCCATGGTCATAGTGTTGACGGTAGTTGGTCTGTTTTCGCGAAATTAAAAATTGGTCACCTCATGAAATTTAAGATCGTGGTAACAAAACTCACTGTATCGAGTACGATTTGAACTGACTAGTCTGTGTGTCCTTCTTTTTGTTTCTCAGGAAATACCAGGCGGCACCACCGAACAGTACTGCCAGCAGGATGATGTCGAGTGGGCCCAGGAATGGTTCCTCGCTGATCGGTGCCGGAGGTACTTCCGGTTCCGTTTGTGCGTCCATCTTCGTCTGTTGCCAGAATAGTTCTCTGGGGCCTGAAAGTTTCGAGAAAAGAAATGCATTATTCTTCCAGAAGGCATCGTACAGGGATGAACTAGTTTGCGGCACAAAACCGGATCTCAAATTTCTCGAAGCTTCACACAGCTCAGCTGACGAACCGGTTTTCGGTTGCATTCTCTTCTACCGGACCAGCTGATTTGGTGAGTGACTGATGGGGAACGAGGAAGTAGTCGAGTAATGAATGGAAAGAACCATCGGGAATGAATGATCTCAGGTAATTGTAGGTAGTCTCAGAAGAACGTTTGATTGTTGTAGATGTTAATTTGATGATAAGACAAGATGCGACTGTTGGTGGTTTATAGGTGGCGGACGGTTAGTTCACTGTGCAGGTAGGAGATCATACTCGATTGAGTAAGATAATAAGTAGGAAGCGGTGGGCAAAAAGCTATCTCATTGTTGGAATCGGGGGTTGCATCGGCGTTTGTTGTGACTGTCGATAATGTTGATTTTCATAAGCAAACTAGAAAATATTTCCATAAATTGCACGAACGGCAACAGATATATGATCGATGCAGCGATGCAAACTTTAAGAAGCATGAATTAATACAGCGATATCGCTGCTTCTCAAGCCCATAGTGTTTGGGTTGGATTCAATCCCGGAAATTTGAAATGTGTGTGTATGAAAGGAACAGCTTTTCATATATCATAGTTTTCCATTGGAATGGAATGGAAACATGCTTGCGCCTAGCATCAAAAAGTGACACACAGCAAATACTCAAATTCAATCGGGTAGACATAAGTTTGATAAAAATATGGAGCACCAGATACGGTACATGGAGTTTAAATGAAGGAGAGATCGGCTTGCCGAAAAGACTGGAATGTGGAAATGTCGCCAAAATCTCAAATGGCATTATCTTCCACACCTAGCGGACGATCCTTGATTGAATTATTTCTAACCATCCAGATGTTTTCCTTACTCTGAATGTCTGAAAGCTAAAAATAGACTCCGCATCTCCCTTTCTTTCCTGTTAACCTACATCGAGTCCCACTTGAAGGCAATCAACACCCAGTTACCGAGATTGAAATTTATTCAAATTTCCATAACATCAATAAAACGTCACCATCCAGCGGTGCGGATGCTAGACCTTAACGTTTCGTCAATGCAAAATTATTGTCATGATAGATGGACTATCCAGTTATGAGCCAAACTGAATTGCCAGAGCCAAACGAGCAATTCCTATCATTATGCCTGCGCGGCTCGATAAAAAGTTTCACTGCATAGCAAATTGAAAAAGTGCCGATTTATTAGACATTTTCCTACATTTCTAATGTTCAATCCGAAATCAAAACTAATAAACATAAACTAGCACGAAGGAAAGAAAAACCTGCTCTGCCATAATTTCTTCGCCTACTTAACGTTGCTACGCCGGTGACGTACGTCAAATTTTTATAGCCTCGAGTAACAACTTCAACTATCCACGTTAGTACATCCAGCCACGTTGGCCACATTATTTGCAAAGCTGTTCAGGTGATTAAATTTTCAACGTTACGGTTCAATTTGAATCAATCAAAGGGCCACGAGATCTAAATCATTACCACAGTTACAGTTTATCATCATTTACGTTTACCGAAAAGAACGTAAACAGTCATGTTTCAATTTCACCCAAGAAACGCAATTGATAGTTGCAAATTTCAATTAGTGTGCACAATTGCTATAGTCGCAACGAAATGCGGAATACGCGGAAGCAATAGCTGGCCAGCGACAAACATGAAAATTCAAATTTCAATCGGTCATTCGTACATCGTTTTCCTGCTGAAGTCACGCTCGGCAATCAATTTAAAGGTATAATATACGCCGATTGCTACGATACGTGCGATTACAGTCACAGGGTGTTTGCGGGCCAAAAAAGAAATGAAGCTAGAATTGGGCGATCCCGTGTCGATTTTAGCTCTTCTATCACAATCCACCTACCAAGGAAGAATATAATGAACACGCCTATTTCAATATATTTTGTTCACAAGTCGCCCATTTCTACAGACGGAATATAACTGCTTCTTGTATGCAAATTTCCGGATCCGCGTCACGGTTCGCTCGTCAATAAACAAACAATTTAACCCCATCAAATTGGTATATAATTTCACCCCAATTTAAATTCCAACAATAGATCCACCACAGCTCTCGACCACCATCACAATCAAACTCTTATCACACCGCCCTTCCTTATCATGGAGCGAGATGTCCTATTTTCCTCGTTTCCTCACATACTGAAGCAAAATCTACGCAGATATTGCCACACACAAAACACCAAACAACCAAGAGCACGACCACCACCACCCACACGCCTTGAAGACCACAGCTTTTCACCCCCACACACACGAGAAATACACATACTACTACAATTATTAACACGGCGGCGGCCTCCCTCTCTCTTTTCCGCTTCACACCCCACACACCAAAGCCACACACACCACGATCCCACGCAACAAGGGGAGGACACAATCGCCCCATTTTTCCCAACCACACTCTCTCTACCACCCGCCCCCCCCCCCCTCCCACACCGACAACTGACACAAACGCCCAGACCGCACCACCCGATCACTCTTTTCCCCATTCCGTACACTCAGGCAAATGCACTTAAGAAATTCAAAATGATAAACTTATGAAAACCCAAAACCGAAGGATTTTTTTGTTTCATAAGTCACTTATGCGTTTCATATTAGACGCCTTGGTTTTCACTATTTGGACGTAAGCCATTCATGAGTCACGAATTTGAAATTCATAAGGCTAGTTTTGAAAATCGACAGTGTTTATTTGAAAAAAAAAATCAACATCATCATTTCTGCGCCTGCGCTAAAAAAGCAAGATGGAAGTCATCATCGAAGAGCAAGCGTTGCTACAGGATTTACAGGATACAGAATTTTTGCTTAAATTGATAGACTTTAGCTTTTGACCCCTGTTGTGGAAACCAAATTTAATTTAAAGGATTGGATAATTTATTACAAGCATTTTAATGAAACCCCCTATTGCGCACCATGGAGAAATTTGAAATGTGCTTCAACATGCTAGTTCCGCCACTCATCACAGAGGGCCGCCTTTGATCTTAAAAACTACATAGGGCAAATGACGGATTCGGTAGGACTTATCGTTTATCTTAGCCTATTATCGTCAGGGGGTAAATAAAGTCGTAGAGAGCTATATTTTTGCAAAACGTTGCTCTGGAACATGATGTACCTTCATACAAAAACTCAGTGCTCAAGGACGTCATTTACCCCCCTGACGATAATAGGCTAAGACAAACGATAAGTCCTGCCGAATCCGTCATTTGCCCTATTGTATTCCATAAAAATACGTTTTCAATTTCATGCAAAAATATATAAATGTTATAATTATGCTTTTTGTTTTCCATAAGCGTGCCTACTAAAATTCATAATGCGGACTTATAGGTGTCTGATTTCTTAATTTAAAAATTCATAAGGCACCCATATGAATTTTGTTCTACATTGTTTTGATTTCTTTTCCAATGCCTTATGAAAAGCTTACGTTATGATTTCATCCAGAAAATCTGTTTCATAAGGTACCGCATTGAAATTCATGAAAATAACTTGTGACTGAACTTCATAAGGGGTTTTATTGAATTTCTTATGTGCATTTGCCTCAGTGTAGGTGGGTTTTTTGCGCATTCCCGTGAGTTGCCGAAAAATTTTATTACTATTGGTGTGGGGTGCGGGGGAGTGAAACGAAAGGAACACAAGAAGATACACAAACGTTGCTTGAGTGTGATCTACGCCGAGGGAGGTGGCACCAGAGATTAAATTAATAAAAACACGGAGCGAGGTTTCCCTGATAAAAACAGGTTGCCTGTGAAGGCGGAGAAACTCATAAAACTAGAAGGAAGGAAAAGGGCACCGAAATCGGTATCATCTTGGAAAAAATTGCCGAGAGTGGTTAATAAACCAACTTTTTGTGTGAATTTCATGTTATCCTAAAATAAGGAGCCACGTTGCTTTAGTTTAATATGGAATTTGATGCGAAATATGCTCAGTTCGGTATCGCCCAACATTATTCAATTTGTATAGGTTGTATCAAAACAGTGACGAAGGTTATATCAATCAAGATCTCGTCTGAACGTGGATCCAAAAATTATGACCTCAGTTGATACTTAGAAAATTAACAACTATCACCCAATACTATGGTTGAAATCAATTACACAGAATTTACGATAATTCTAGTCGTCCAAATTGATTTCACAACTTCACAGTTTTGACGTAGACTACGTCTTACGGCAAGGGTAGGGTGTCAAATGAAAATCTAAAATATTGCGACCGTCACGAAAAACCGTACGTTTTGTACGCGAATAACTCAAATAATCCACGATAGATTTACATGATTTCTTCCTCAATCGGTCGGAAATTTTACCGCGCTCCAATTCAATTGTCAAACATTATTCTCAAACAATAGTAAACTATTGAAAATAACGCAAATATAAGGTGATGTCTTATAATGTCATTTTGCAGAGTAAATTTACCAAATTTCCTATCACAGTTTTCAAATCGAAGCAAGGAACGTCTTGCATCATCTTCTTCTTCTTTGTATTAGAGAGGGACTTTAACCAATCATGCCATTCGTCTCTCCATGTACGTCTCGCATGCAGCTGAGAACGGTATAAAACGCACACTTAGGAAAAATTTGCCTCATTCGTTTGGCAGCATTGAAGCTGTGCGGAGCTGGTCGCTGGTAGCTGGTCGCAGGCAGCTGGTCGCAGCTGCTGCATTCGTCCGGCAGCGGAGCTGGTCGCAGAGGCAGCTGGTAGTCGCGTAGCAGATGGTGGTCGCGTAGTAGCTGGTGGTGGTAAGTACCAAGGCTCTCCCGAACAGCGATCGTCGCGATGAGGTAAAATGGCGGATTATGGGGGCGCACAATCGCGTCGGTTTGTGCAAGCCGCCATCTTACCTCATCGTGGCGATTGTTTCGCCGCGACTTCGAAAACGCTGCTGTTTGGGGGAAAGCGTCCTTGGGGGCGAGCAGCAGTAGGTGGAAATAATCTGTCCTTTTGAGGACAATAAATTAAAATAAAAGAGTTGTTTATTAAAGAACTAATCTTAAATTTAGTTCGATGCTCGATGGAGGGCGAGCCGTCGGTAAAAATTTTACCCAGATTTTTGGCGCAATCCATAAATTGATAATCTGTCCTTTTGAGGACAACCAATTTAATTAAAAGAGTTGTTTATACAAGAATTAAACTTTTATTTCGTTTGGTTTGTGCGCCTAATATCATGGTGCCGATTCGTTCGCCGCAACTGCAAAAACGCCTCCATGGAGGGCGAGCCGTCGGGAAAATTTTACCCAGCTGGTTGGCGCAACCCACTAATAAATAATCTGTCCTTTTGAGGACAACCAATCCAGTTCAGAGAGTTGTTTAAATAAGAATTAAATTAATATTTCGTTCGGTTTGTGCGCCATTTAATCTAGTGCCGATTTGTTCGTCACGACTGCAAAAACGCTACTGTTTGCGGGAGAGCCTCCATGGAAGGCGAGCAGGACAATTCTCCGTCGGTGAAAAAATTTTCCTAGCTGGTTGGCGCAACCCGCGATGAATCAATAAATCAATTCAATTTCTTATTTAAGAGAGTTATTTGAATAAGAGTTAATCTTACATTTCGGTCGATTGGCAGTCATATTGGATTATGCCAAGTCGTTACTAGGCAACTAGGCCGGTTCTTTGATTTATTTTCACCGAAAAATCCTACCAGATACAAATCCATCTTTGCTACTTTCAATTTAATATTCTCAGCTTGAGAGTTTGTTTGATTAGGATTTTCGTTTCAAATTGTCGATTTGCAGCCAGTGGTATTAGCAAAACTTGTTTTCCCTTCGTCGCATACCTTAAACCACACAAATTCCCTATCACGGACACCATTTTCGATGTCGAACATGATATTCCGAACCAACATTCTCTGTAAATTCCAATTAGTAGTGTGTTATAAACAGTTGTTCTGTTGTGTTAACGATTCGCGTTGGATAGAGTCCTACCTCTAGGAAGAAAAACTTTTTGAGAAACATAGTGAAAGTGAGAATGCCTAACCGATTTGATCCAGAACGCTTGCGCAGATTCAGGAAGCGCATAAAGAGCGAACATACGGGAAATCCTCCGAAACGACCATGCACCGATGCCGAGCGAGCTCGTAGTTATCGGGCGAAATTGAAAGCAGCAAGAGGTAATGCGTTGCCAACAACTAGTTGGGACGCTGGAGAAGGTCCTTCAACTCGAGGTAGGAAATTGATATTTATTAAATTTAAATCAATTTGACAAAGTGCATGTCATCATAGCAATTGAATATCTCTCTATGTTATCGCTCCCTGTCTTAATAAATTTCAACATAGTATTAATTGTAGTCTGGTTATGACATGCGCCGCGTGCTTTTACATCTAAACGCGTGCTAAAACTAGTTAAAACTATCATTAATTTAATAATTTTATATTCCCTAACAGATCCTCAACTATCTTCTAGGGCTTAAAGATAGCCCATCCTAAAACGTGCAACCGTGGCCGTGTCATCATTTAAACCAAAAGGCCCTTTTCAGGGCCACCAAAGAGTTATAAAGAGTGTACAAGAGAATTTTCCCACATACTGACTTCATAAAACCAAACGGCCCTTTTCAGGGCCACCAAATAATATCTCAAGAGCGTACAATAGAATTTTCTTACATACTGGCTTTAAAACGCTGGTCTAATGTCCCATAAGAGCCGCAACCGTCATATTGTGACTTAAACTGCTTCTATCGGTAAGGGTAAGCGACCGGCACGAATAATTGAAACCCTTTCAACGCTAATAGTAGCCACACAGAATTTCCCTGACATTACAATGCATCACTTGGTTTAACGTAGTCTACGTCAACCGGTCGTGTCTTGTACACAACCCCACTGTTTTTACCCTATCCACCCCCCCCCCCCCCCTTTTTTTCCCCCCCCCCCCAAGACCCAACCAAAACCCCCCCCAACCACCCCCCCCCCTTCCCCCCGTCCCTGGGTTTCTCAGCTCTATGTAACTAAACCCACTAAGTTCGAATCTTTTGTAATGCAATAAGACATTGCTAAAGTAGCATTATTGCATTGGTAATGCATCATAACATTCTTAAAGCTAATCTAACGCTTCATTACTTGAAAACTGTTGAACTGATGCGATCCCGCATTACCGATGTTGATTTTGGGTTAAGTAAGTGCAATAATATAATGCTTGTGGTTACTTGGGTTTTATTTCGCAAACTTTCAATTTGTACAACTACATTCTACAACTATTGTACTACTGGAACTAAGGCTTGTTCTAGGGGTGCGACAGCTATACTTTGAGTTGTATTGATGCACCGAGTAACTCGCGAGTAACTCAATATAGCTTAAAATTGAATCAATCTTCATCGCTTCTCATCGGTTGCCTGGCTTTCAAAAAGTTTGACTTCCAATTTGTTTGGAAAAATTGTGGACATTCTGCTAATGACATTAGAAGATGGAACAACGGCGAGCCCTATTTCACGATCATGAGGATTTTAGGATTATTTTATTTATGATACGTGATACGGACGGCTTTACGGAAGT
>JAHHFK020003886.1:0-63975 GCA_024533555.2 Aedes koreicus | reverse complement strand
TATGAAAATGCTGCTTTTCAAGCCACAGGTACAGATGGCTTGCCAAACCAGATATTTCTTTGCGAACTTTGACAGTTTCGTGTGCTTGAAAATATCTGCTACCTTTCCCCTTCCTTTTGCCGTATAAAACTCCTGTCCCGGAAGCTGCTTGTAGTCGACTTTGACGTAGGTTTCGTCGTCCATTACCACGCAGTCAAACTTCGTCAGCATCGTCGTGTACAGCCTCCGGGATCGCGCTTTGGCCGTCGCATTTTGTTTATCATCGCGATTTGGAGTCACTACCTTCTTGTAAGTCGATAGTCCGGCTCGTTTTTTGGCTCGATGCACGGTTGTAGACGATACACCCAGCTTATTTGCGGCATCTCGGAGAGATAGGTTAGGGTTTCGCTTGAAACTACCGGCAACTCTCTTTGTCGTCTCAGCGGCTTCCGGTTTTCGATTTCCCCCCGATCCAGACTTCCTGGCTGTCGACAAACGTTCCACAAACACTTTAATTACATTTGTAACGGTTGATTTGGCAACTTTTAGCGATTTTGCCAACTTTGCGTGCGAGTAGCTCGGATTTTCGCGATGCGCGAGCAAAATTTTGATACGCTGCTCTTCTTGCTTGGACGGCATTTTGACAACTGAAGAGTGAATTCCAAAATCAAAATAGGAGCAACATTCTACACACACACACCTTCAAAATGAGGGGTGTTCAGGTTTTTTAAATGCAAAATTGAAAGAAATACGTCAAGTTGATATTGACCAAATTTTGACCGTATCGCCCTTTATGTAACCAATTTAAAGTAAATTTCACGCATATTTAGGTAAATTCAATTAAAAAAAAGCTTCTACAAAGCTGGCGGTTTCCTCTTCTACATCTTCCATTTCTTCCAATAGTTTCACTAAAGAACTAACCCTTGATCAAGTACTATAGATAATATTCTCATAGGAATAAGTCTACAATTTTGTCCAATCCATGGCGTGGTTTTGAACCAAGGACAGTAAGAAGTTAACGGCGCGTGCTGCATGCAGTCCACAAAATATTAGCCTGCCATACAAATTTACGTAATATTCTCCCTACGTAAGTAAGTGGTGATGCCAGACAAATAATATGTGGGCTCATGTCCGGGACGAGATGATTTTTCCATCCTTCTTTTGGCTGCAAAGATATTTGTAAATTTAATTATATTAACAGAATTAAAGTAATGTGGTTACGTTAAAAAAAATGTCCACACTTACCATTTCGTCACGACTTAATCCAAATTCAGAACATGAATTAAAATAAAATTATTCGCAAGACTGATAACTCGATCAAATCAAATATGTTTATTTTTTCATCCAAATAAGGGTAAAGTGCTTTTACTCATGTTAAGGTAAATTACTTTACTCACATTGTACGTCAAGTCTACCCACTTTTGTGAGTACAATTCACCCATATTATGAGTATTGCATCAATTACCCATATATGGGTAAAACAATTACCTTTTTAAGGGTAATTGAGTCTTAGCGTGTAGAACGTTTACGAATCAACTATGGTAGTAGGCAACGACCAGCCCGGGGACAACTTGACAGCTCTAAGTTTTTCCAAAGCGAACAACTACTGTTAGAGTACATTTTGAATGGAACTTAGTTATATTATTTCAAACGAGTGGAATGTTTTCTGAGCTTAGTGAAGTAAATAAATGTATTTAAATGAACGACTGAAAGTTGAATGATTTAAACAGAATATTTATCTATTCTCCTAATTTTTCAGTGATTTGCTAAAACCACCTTCTCGACCACCTATCAATGAATAATTTCATAAACATATCCCCAATGTTGTTGACAAAATTCTTCATTTATAGACACTGTATATAGACCGGACAACAATTGTCTTATGCAGCCAAACGACCTGTCAAAAAATGCAGCCAAACGGACTGTCAACTTTTGATTCACTTTAAAGGAGCAAGTATTGTGATCAAGTGTTGTTTTGACAAAAGCCAATTATGAACAAATAAGGGATTTTCTACTTCCATATTCAGTAAATGTAAGTATTTTCGGTGTATTATTTATTACCGTTTGGATTACTAAAAATGAACAAAATTCAACAACAACAAAGGTAATCGCGTCAGAAATTCCATCGAAAATGTCATGTTCTCCATCTCCGCCAATTTTATCTGGTTCCAGCAGATCAAAATCGTGGAAGCTGTGAAGTTCCCTGTAAAATAACATACGGTTTGTCTTAAAATCCTCTATGAGTTCTATAATATTGACAATTACCTCAGTAACGCTTTGTTCGGATCGTTTACAGGACCGGACCCGAACTGAAGATTGGAGCTTTCGGCCGAAGTTGATAAACGTATTTCCTCTCTATAGCTTGCATCAGTCTGGTCCAGGTGTTCATTTTCCACTGTCGCAGTTCCCAAAAAAGATCCTCCATTGCAATCATCGCCAGTTTCCTCTAAGAACTCGTACTCCAGATATTCCGCCACACTGCCGTTGCCCTCCAAGGGAATCAAATCTTGCGTTTCGTTGATACCAATATCTTCCTTTTGTTTTGGTACATGCCGGTTTTCTCCACCCCCACACAGATGATCAGATTCCAGCCAATTAAAATCTTCGAAGCTACTTCTCTTTCTCTTCCTGGTACTCAACTGCGTGACATTGTCATAAAACGGAACAGCATCCTGGACTTTTCGAGTCTTTCCGTTCATATCGAAGTAGAGATCACTAGCAAGAAAATGTAACTGGATATATTTGTTATAATTAGTAATGGAGAAAACAAATTATAGTATTTTGTATTTACACTGCACAGCCTATGGCTTCCTAGAATCTGAAAATCTGCCGAAAGGCCGCAGAATGCAAGCCATTTCTGCCTTATATTATCTTTCTTTGGAAACCGGAAGAAACCCACAGAATTCACTTCACATCGCGAGTTATTGCCACAATTTCGCTCCAAACAATTCATTTTTTACACGGCACTTTTCACTATGCTTTTTAATGAATATCTTCAAACGGAATCAAAACAAACTACCAACATCGAAACCGAATCTTTTTTTTAGCCTATTGCGCTGTTTACTTCAAGTTTGTACAAATACAAGTGGTGCCAGATCAATTGCTCAAATTTATGACATTTTTCAGGGTTGGCAGATTGTATGATTTTGCGTTGTCCGGTCTATATACAGTGTCTATAAAAAAAACCATTTTTATTTTCTTCCATTCTAGTTAGTCACTTACGGAAATCAATTCCAAACTAATGCCAATGTTTACGTTTAACTCTTTTGTTTATCTTAACTAGAAAATTTGTTAAATAGAAAACACATACTCCTAGGTATCGAATTCTCTACGGAGAAAACTGAGTTGGTAGTTTTTTCTAAGAAGCATAACCCTGCACAACCGAAGCTTCAAATTTGGGGTACACCGATAACTCATTCCATGTCCTTTAAATATCTTGGGATCTGGTTCGATTCAAAGTGCACCTGGAGATCCCACATTGAGTATCTGAAGCGAAAGTGCCAAAAAAGGATCAATTTTCTCTGCACAATTACCGGGACCTGGTGGGGAGCGCATCCGCAAGATCTTCTAACGTTGTACCGGACAACGATTTTGTCGGTTATGGAATACGGTAGTTTTTGTTTTCAGTCAGCGGCTCGGTCGCACATCATCAAACTGGAACGTATTCAGTATCGGTGTCTTCGTATCGCGTTAGGTTGTATGCACTCGACTCATACGATGAGTCTGGAAGTGCTGGCTGGAATGTTGCCACTCTTGGATCGGTTTTCAGAATTATCTCTCCGGCTCCTTACCAGGTGTGAAGTTATTAACCCCCAGGTGATCGAAAATTTTGAGAAGCTCCTTGAGTTGAATCCTCAAACCCGCTTCATGACTTTGTACCATTTGTACATAACACAGGATGTCAGCCCTTCGCTGAATATTCCCAACCGTGTTTGCTTCTCCGACTTCGGAAATTCGGTTCATTTTGATTTATCCATGAAACAGGAGCTTCGTTGAATCCCAGAGCATAATCGTTCTATGATTGCTCCGGTGATATTTGCTGCCAAGTTTGGCCTAGTTGATTCCGCCAAAACGTTTTTTACTGACGGGTCTTTGATAGAAGGACTCCGCTTGCTTTGGTGTATACAATGAAAATTAAAGCGTCGCTCGTAAACTTCAAGCACATTGTTCTGTTTTTGTCGCCGAATTGACAGCAATTCATTTTTCTTTAGAAACTGTTGCCTCTTTTACACCGGACCAATACTTCATTTTCACGGATAGTCTTAGTTCTATAGAGGCTATTCGCTCCTTGAGGCCGGTAAAACACCTGTCATTTTCTTATGAAAATACGAGGTCTTCTAAGTGCTTTATCTTCACGTTCTTTTATTATCCCACAGGGACCCCTGTGGGTCCCTTCTCATTGTTCGATTCCTGACAATGAGAAAGCGGACTCGCTTGCAAGGGTGAGCGTTATGGAAGGCGCCGTACAAATAAATGTAAATAACAAAAATTTTACTCCAGCATCAATGAAAACAGGCGGCATTTTCAAACCGTTGGACGCCACCAAGCCAAACATTATAACACCAGCCGGAGGTTTGGTTTGAAATTTGAATTTCACTTTTTCCGGAACGTTCTCCATTTTCTGCGGTGAAAAGAACTGTTCCGTGCGGCTGTTGGCCACAGCATCGATGCAGAAAAGCTTTTCGCCGGAGGACAGGATTATATATATATATATATAGTTTTCTTATGGAACGCACCGGGTTGCGAGCAATTTTTGCACGGACCGATTTGATCACGTTCGGCGTGCGTGCAAAGCGCGGACGTCCGCTTCCCGGCTTCCGCTGGTTAGGACCATCCTGCAGGGACTTTTTTATGCGGTAAACTGTTGCCAAATGGCACCCGGCTAAAGCAATATTTAATTTTTCATATCATACACAGAAAGAAAATCTGAATATTCATTGTGATGTAAATATCAGAGCATGTAAAATTGTATTTCCTCCCACGCGAAGCAGCAACTTGCATAAAATAGTTGTACTAAAGACGAGCTATTGTATACAACATTATCCACAATATATGCACAATGTCCCAGAAATTTACATGATTTATAATGTTAGTTTGTAAGTTTTGTGACGCTCCATTTATGTGCATGATGTTGAACAGAAATTCACAATACTTTTTCTGGACCCTTAAGGCCGACATTTTATTATATTTAAATTTAAACTCACTCGTGAAATTGCTGAAAGTCAAAACACAAAAATGTAGCTAGAAACAGTTGCTAGAACGAAACGACAAAGCTGATCACCGTCTTATACGCACCCTTTCTGGATGGCACATCGCATCGAGATGTCATCATTTGTAATACAAGCAGATTTTTAAAGGGCTAATGAACATAACTGAAGGGATACAAACGCGGTGAAAAATTTCATCGGCATGCCTCAAATTGCCCGGCGGCGCGGGCAAAAAAATGCAGCGGCGCGCCGGTCGAAAATAGTGGCGGCGGAGGCGTGGCGCGGCGGCGCACAGATCTACTTCAATCTCCAGCGCTGAAAATGTTTACACATAGTGATCACATATAAATTACTGAAGAAATGCAAACAAGTTTCATCCATAAAAGCACTGCCGGTCAGTGGGAGATTGATTGTACACACACATACAATACACATACACACACATAACGTTGACTGCACGATTCCGAATAGTTTTCCAATGTCCCGATGGGAGAGTTGAGGATTTCCCAGGTGCTTGCGCAAAATCAATTCGCGACGTTACTTTCCGGGTGATGCCATTTTTTTCTTATTTTCGAAAAACTGTCAGCGATAAAAATACAAGACAAAAAACACTCTAAACTACTTCTGCTGAAACTTTCAAGAGAAAATAGGTAATTTTTTACAGCCCTTTTTCCGTGATGCGATTTGATGTAGGACATTCTTTATTATTTTTTCTTATCTACCTATATTTATTTGAAACCGCCTGTTTGTAACCAAAACCTTTGCTCAGAAAAAACATTTTGATTAAACGAACCGTTTTCGCATTATGGTTAAAATAAATAGCTGTGCAAAAATTCATCCAAATCAGAGCCGGTCGACCAACGTGGATTCGTATGCCCCTGTGGCCAATACCTCAACAAAGAAAAAAAAAATCCTTAAAAGGATTTCCATCACTGACCCTAAAATTTAAGCTCAGCATATTGCTGATGCTCTGCGTATTTAAATCCACCTCCACTTCACTTGAAGCCATGAACGAGGGTCTGCCGAGCGGAGAGGCCCCCATTACCGAAAATTCCGTATTCCGAACTGGTCGGAGGCAGCCTACTACGTGGCAATAGAACTAGCCAAATGCTTGTCCGTCCGAGCCCATCAATCTCAATACGTGACGAAATAAATTGTCCGTGCAGACCGGACTTCATCCCCATTTGGGATTCCCTGTTTCTCAGTGTCAAAAATACATAGAGTGTGCCTGTGCATGATTCGAGGATTGCTACAGAGTGTGGTGGATGATTGTGACGTGTGTTTCTCGGTTTGGCCAGTTTGCCGGGGCGTTGATGTCGTCATTTTTGTCGTTGTACGCTGTCAGAATGCTTAATTGGGTTGATGAAATATGGCTGGTGCTAGCAGTATCGTTCATTTTGCCAGGCTTAAACCAGTTTCCGTAGCTTTTCCTGTCAAGAGAGAAATTTGTGAAAGCTACCATGATTTCTGTAATTAACACCTTGAGCTGGCACAATTGGGCCGGTCAGACGACTCGTTTGCTTTTTCGTACCCGATTCGAGGCACGCTCCAGACCTGCCATTTGTTAAACGATCCATTCTCCAGTTTGTAATTTTCTAATAAAGCTGAATAAGTTCCAATTCCAAGCAATTTGGAAACTTTGATCTTAGATACAACTTTTACTGGCACTGAACATCGCATCGTTAGGGAAAATGTCACCGACTGGGAGTCAGCAGTCTGATTACCAAGTCCAAGCTTCGCCAATGAATAAGTAATCAGGGAACACACAATGTTATCTCTTCTGCACTAATCCCGAGCAAAGGAAATTTGCATATTAAAGCTGTAGCGGGCATACACCCAAACTAGAGTTAATAACAATCGAGTCTAAAAGGCGAGAACGTCGTCCCCGAAGTATCCTCGGTGGAAACTTTCCCGTTGCGGGTTCGATCGAGATATTTTTCCATCTGCTATACTCGACTTAACACATATCCACTTCACAGAAAGTCATCCACAAAATAAAGAACACCAGTGTATACATAAAAGAAAACATAACACCTGTACTCCCCCCTCCCCATCAAGTTAGATTACACAGTAAAATCGTAGGCCAAAACCCCCCCAGATCCGGGTAAATTATTCCAGCAGGAGGAGGTGGAAATCTGATTAGCCTTCATAATAACCAGCGCCAACCGGCGTTCGAAAGAGGGTGGCAAGCGCGTCTTTTTAAGTATCCCTGTCGGCAGTAAATAAATGCTAATCATGTCGTCGGGCTTCGGGTGCTTCTATTGCCTGTTTGCTACCCTTTTTCAGTTCATTTGGGCGTATAACGGCCAAGATAATGTGGCTCATTTGTTGGAAATGAAAGGCTTGCCGTGGTGCGTTTTAATGGCCGACGCCATAGATTCAGCACCGGGTTGGATTTATGAAAGGAAGGATATTTTTCTTTCTGCTGTGGCGCAGTGGATTAATGGCAACCATAGCCATGACGATTAGCTTTATTAACGGCAGGAGGACCCTCGGTTCGGAAATGTCAGATTGAATTTCCGTTCCGGACAGCGACGACGGTGACGACGATGTTCGGGGTAGTGGATTATTTCCTATAACAGGATGGAGACAAACATTTTGACGTGGGTGATTTACTTGGTTTGATGGGCAATCATCTGTTAGAATGTCTGGGAACGAGAAGCGATGTGTACTCCCGGAACGTTGAATGTTTCGGAATGGATTGAAAGATGTTGGGGTAGATTTTGACCTCTACCGTTCAATGCGGTCGAAACATGGTAAGAAGTTGTGAACTTCCGGGTGTGTATGATATAAGTAGATTGACGATGTATCGCTTGTGGATGAACTGAATTGAGCCAAATAATTGAAAAAAGTATAGAAAATTTTTGAAATAACTATGGGTTAACTGAACTTAGAGAGTGGAGATTTAGCTGAGTCTTGTTTCTTCTTCGCCGTGATTGGCAGTCTGCAGAACCGTTAAAACAAACACTGCGGCTTTTGGATTCTCAATATGATGATGATGATGATGATGGTCCCGCCCTTACCCCTACAAAGGTTTGAGCTAGACGATTTTATCTCTAAGATAATTAATTTGGTAACAATTCAAACCAGTTATGCAAAAAAAAACGAACTGATTTCATCTACAGATATAAATTTCTTCAAAAGTATCCATTTGCTTCACAGCGACATAATCGTGAAAAGCTTTGATGTTAACCACAAAAATTCGCAAGTATTCCCAGCGATCAGGACATTCTGTTGCAATTCAGATCACAGAATCCAGTAAAAGGACATTATCAAAAGACAAGCCAATATTCGATCCTGCCCGTTACAGAGCCAATGCAGTTCCAACACTAATGGAGCCGCCAGCTTAGTTTAGGGCTGGCCAAGAATATCTCACCAGGGATGTCAAGAATGTTTCCAAACCGAAAAAATCCTGGACCGGCATTAGTCAAACTTTTACTTTCAACCACAAAAGAATTGACGAAAAATTCCCCGACATTCAGCCAGACAACTCGCTACTATTTCATAGTACCATCTAAAGCATCAAAGGCCAATTTTTTTTAACGAATTCAAAAAGAAGTCCATCATATCTGTATACCGCGCGCGAGGCTCAAACAATTGTAGACTTCTTTCTTTATTTTTTTTTTTAAACTAACACAACATTATACAAATTTCCATCATCATCACTGTGACGAACAAAATAGTGAGTATTGTAGTATTGTAAACGTGAAAAAATAAAATGTAAAAAATAAAATAGCCAACTCATTTTAATCCGTTTGTAAAGAACTTCGTCAGAAACATTCTTCATTTTTACAAAAAAAAAGCAACATAAATGTACAAGAAATGGTCCACACAAAATAATCCGTTTTATAATAGTAAAACATCGTCAGGTACAATCTTCATAAATATTTGAAAAAAAAAATTTCGCTTGCTGCTCAGAATACAGTTTTAACGTGTGAAATACATAGTCTTTTAAATTCTGAAAGTGTTGGTGCACGTTTAATGTGTCTTGGCATCGAATTGAAAACATTTATTCCTTTAAAATATAATGAGTTTTGTGAAGCACATGTCAAGAAATTCGGTGTTCTTATTTCATCCGCGTTTCTAGTATTATATCTATGAAAATCACTTCCTCTTTCAATTCGATCACACAAATATCGAGGAAGCAAACCATTAACTACTTTAAAAATGAACACCATAGTTAAATACACAATTCTTTGCTTCACTGATAGCCATTGTAAAGCGTCTAACATAAAAGTCGAGGAAGTGAATCTGTTACATCTTAAAATCAAGCGCATTATTTTATTCTGCAAACGCTGTAACCTCAATATTTGTGTTTGGTTGGCCAAGAATAAAATGGAAGGGCAAAACTCTAAATGAGGGGAGATGATTGATTTGTATAGCTGTATTTTACTGCAAGTAGTTAAATCGTTTTTCAATCGGCATAGAATTCCATACTTCTTGGCAATTTTCTTGATGACATTGTCAATGTGAGCGTTGAACTTTAGCTTGTCATCAATAATCACGCCAAGATATTTAATCTCCCGAACGCGATCAATTGTCTCACCATCAATCGTAACTGAGACATTCTCATTTACTCGATTCTGTGAAATTACCATAAATTTAGTTTTACTTATATTCAATTTCAATTGCTTACATTTCAACCATCTACTTAGAAAACGCAAATCTTCGTTCAAATGGGTAACGGCTTCATTTAAATCTTTAGCTGCAATGAATAACACAGTGTCATCTGCAAACAGATTAATGTCACAAAATCGTAAAACACGTCGCATGTCATTAATATACATAATAAACAAAAGGGGCCCTAATACACTTCCCTGGGGCACACCAAGGTTATTCCCCACGGGACTGGAAACAGAATCATTAAAAACAGTCCTTTGAGTTCTGTCAGACAAATAGCTTTCAAACCATCTGTATGCAGTACTCGAAATTCCAAAGCGCTTTAATGCTTTCAACAACAAGGGCCTAGAAATTGTTTCAAAAGCGCGTTTCAGATCCAAAAAACAGCAAAAATTGTTTGTTTACTCTCTAAGTTATCTTTCCATTTTGCTAATACTAAATTTAACGCGGTTTCACAAGAATGGCCTTCCCGGTAGCCAGATTGTTCCGAAATCAACAAAGAATTACTATTCAAATATTCTAACAACTGGCCTTTCACAACAAGCTCTAAAATTTTCTCTAATGTGTGCAACATGTTGATAGGCCGAAACTCTTCGGCTCTACCCCTCACACCTTCCAGTAGCATCAAACCCCAACACTTTCCCCACATCTCCCACGCGCGCGCACTTTACAAATTTATAAATATATATTACTAAGGAGTGTGACCAAAGACATGAAAGCACTCTGAAAAATCTCTCCATCAACATTATTAACTCCACCCGTTTTTCTTAAGGAGAAAAAAAATCTCTAAGCTCATCTATATTGTTCGGGTGAAAACTTTCAAATCTGCAATTAATATTAACTGGCTGGTTTGATTCATCAGGTTCATCGACCAATTCAATTGATTGGTTGATCAATGAAACACTATTGACGAAATAATCATTAAACTTAGATGCAATTGCTTGTTCAGACTGTTCTATTGTGCCTTCAAAAGTTATGGACCGCGGTCTGCAATTGCTAGGTTTCAATAATGATTTCAAAATTTTCCACAACTCTCTGCTGTTGTTTTGATGTTGATCAATTTTCCTCTGTATATATTCACAACGAGTTTTTTAAATGGATTGTGAATATTTATTCCGCGCGATTGTGTACTTATTCCAATGATTAGCCCTATTAGATCTACAAAACTTTTTGTGCAATTTATCCCTCTTGCGTTTAAGACGCAAAAGATCCAAATTGTACCAGCTGTTCGAGTTCTTCAAAGAAACAAATTTTTGTTCAACTAGCTTATTTGTACACGTTTTCATGGTATTAGTAAGAACAGCTGCAGACTCATCTAAACTACCGCTCGCGATTGGAAAATCCACGCTTCTCTGAACAAGGTTAGAAACAGCCTGTTTTGAATATTTCCTCCAGCACTTCAATTTCACAACCCCTCTCAATCCACCCTTCCCCCCTCCCTCCCCCCCACCCAAACACAAACTACACACTCCTCCGCCTCATCTCCTCCCTCAATACTCCCTCACGATCTTCCCCACATTTCACCCCCTATATTTTCACTCCACCATACCCCTCCCCAAATTCCAAAACCCTGCCCCACCGGAAACCCCCCCCCTCCCCCCCCCCACCCTTCCCCCACCCCCCCCCCCCCCTCTCCCCCTTCACAACCCACCCCCCCTTCTCATGAACACCCCCACTATCCCCCCTCCACCCTCCCACTGGTCTTGCCACCACACCCCCCTAAACCAATCCCCCTTCCTTTTTCCCACCATTCCCCCTGTTCCCAAATTCCTTTCCCCTTTCCCCCCCAAACTTCCTAGGTTCCCACAAACCACACACATATACCCCCAAACCTCCTTCTTCATTTCCGGAAACCGTTTCACCACTTTTCCTCTCCCCCCCCACCCCCTCTTTCCCCCCCATTTACCTCCCGTTTTTTTTTCAAATTTTCTTCAATTCTGCTCTGTTTTATTTTTTGGGATGTTTGCAAAGTTCCGTTTTCATAATTGCCCAGAATTTTTCAATTGGACGAAGTTCCGGTGAATTTGGTGGGTTCATATCCTTTGGCACAAAATTGACTCCGTTGGCTCGGTGCCACTCCAATACGTTTCGAGCGTAGTGGCAGGATGCTAGATCAGGCCAAAACAGAGTTGATCCTTTGTGCTTCTTAATGAATGGCAAGAGACGCTTCTTAAGGCACTCTTCCGTGTAAATCGCACCGTTTATTGTTCCGGAAGTGATGAAGGGAGCACTTATTTCACCACATCCGCAAATCGCCTGCCAGATTAGAAACTTCTTTGCAAATTTCGATAGTTTCTTCTTTCGAACATCCTCCGGAACATCGAACTTCGACTTGGCAACGAAATATTCTTGCCCAGGAAGTTGACGGAAGTCGGCATTGACGTATGTTTCGTCATCCATCACGATGCAACCGGATTTGGTGAGCAGCTTCGTGTAAAGTTTCCGGGCGCGGGTTTTCGCAGTGATGTTTTGTTTTTCATTCCGGTTTGGGGCTTTTTTCACTTTGTAAACATGTAACCCAGCACGTTTCATGGTTTTCTGCACAAAACCGACTGACACCTTAGACTTTTTAGCGACATCTCGAATTGACATGTTTGGACGGTTCTTGAATTGTTGTACGACTTTCCTGGCCATTTTACTGTCCATTGGACCACTTTTACAAGCACTCCCTTTCTTCCTTTGGACACTCAGACGCTCCTTGAAGGTTCTTATTACACGAGACACAGTTGTATTTGCAATGCCAAGCCTTTTAGCAATCCACCGGTGGGACGCCCCTGGATTTTGATTGTGAGTGCACAAAATTTTCTCACGGACAATTTCTTGTTTCGACGACATGACTGGAACTACTGAATGTATAACTATGAAACTTGGCAGATGTAAATAATACACTATGGATAAAATCTACTCAAATTTCTAGGTTTTTTACTCATACGATTCAAAAGTTACAGAAGATTTTCTGTGTGCCATTTTTACCAACCCCTTATCTCATCTAAAAAAAAAAAAAAAAAAAAATCACAACTTCAACAATCAGTACCTCCCACAACCCAGCGAAAACTCACAGAACTTAAAGTAAAAAAAAAACACAACACCCAAAATATTCCAATAAATAATAAACATAACAACACAAAAAAAATTCCAAAAAACAAAAAAATGCGGGGATCTTCCAGATAAAAGAAGTTCTCCAGAGGAAAACCTCAGGGAAAGATGTTCAGGAAAGTTTTCATATTTAAAAAAATTTTTTGACAAAAATTCCAGAAAAGTTTTTTCAGAGATCTTCAGCGAATGTCTTCAGAGAACTTCAACGAGGTACTTCAAGGAAGTTCTTCAGAGATCTATAGAAAAAAATTTCTTTAAATCTCAGAAAAGGGCTTCAGAGAACATCAGTGTAGTGCTTCAAATAATTTCAGTGAAGTTCTTCCGAGAGTTACAGCAGATTTTTTGAGTATTTTAGAGATTTTCAAAGAAGTTCATAGAAAAGTTTTAAAAAATGTCAGGGAGGTTCTTAGGAGATTTTCAGCAAAGAGTTTTAGAGAACATCAGATACAATCCACAGAGAGCTTCAGAGAAGTTTTAATTTTTATTAGCGAATTAAAGATTTTCAAAGAATTCCACAAAAGGACATCAGAGAACTTCAGGGAAACTCTTCAGAAAACTTCTGGGAAATTTTTCAGAGATTTTCAGCAAATATTTTTCGAGAACATCAGAAAAGTGCTTCAGTGAATTTCAGGGATTCAGGGAGTGCTTCAGAGAACTTCAGGGAAGTTCTTCAGAGAACATAAAGAAAATTATTCAGAGAATTTCTGGGAAAGTCTTAAAAGAATTTTAGGGAAGTTCTTCAAAGATATTCAGAGAAAAACCTTTAAAAAAATTTGGAGCAGTTCTTCAGAGAAATTCAGGAAAGTTCTTCAGAGAACATTATAAAAGCTGTTCAGAGAACTTCAGAAAAGATTTTCAGAGAACTTTAGGAAAGTTCTTCAGGAAACCTAAAGGAAATTGCTAAAAAAAACTTCACTGAAGTTCTTCTAGGTTATTCATGGAAGTTATTAGGAAAATTTCAGGGAAAGCCTTCATAGAACTTCAGGAAAGGTCATCAGAGGATTTCAGTGAAGTTCTTCTGAGAACTTCAGCAAATATTTTTAAAGAACTTCCAGGGTTGTTGTTTGTGAGGGAAAGACGATGACACACCTCAACAGATTTTTAATGAAGACCTGTCGTAAAGTTTTTTGAAGAACTTCCGTGAAGTTCTCTGAAGAATTTCCGTGAATTTCTCTGAGGAGCCTTGCTGAAGTTCTCTGAAAAACGTTGCTGGAGTTTTCTGGAGAACTTCGCTGAAAGTTTTTGATGAACTTTCTTCTCTGAAGATTTTTGCTGAAGTTCACTGAAGAACATCTTTCAACATCATCTTAAACGTTGCGCACAGTAGCGTCAAGAAGTGATATCATTCTAACCTTTTTTGTCGGGTTACACGAATTACTTTCCCGAAGACAGTTAAATCATAGGTGATTCAGAACTCATGACTCAGGTGATACAAGGAATTTACACTAATGCCGCGTAGTGGATGAATGCTGAATCAATGTGTATATCATCAGAGAGGCCTTAAAAAATCGAACATCTTTGTATAAAACGCCAGTTTGCAACATTCCAAGGATTTCAAAATCTTGGTTTTACAGAGAGTTGATATGAACACTAGCGCTGTGTAATGAGATAATTGTGAACTTTTTACTTGACCATCCTGATAGTAATATTCAACAACTTTTTTTGCTGTGTACATGAACGAAATCGAAGGGTAAGATTTGCATGGCATCAAAAGTGCTCTACTACATAAAAACGACGTTTGAAATGGGACTGCAAGTTTGACATCACAGGCACTGTTGCATACACACTTAGAAATTATAAATTTTACACGAGACGTAATTCATGTTTGTAGAAATTCGGGGAACGTAAACAAAGATTTCGTGTCAAATCATGTCTCCTGAAACTGACACATTGTAACGTTGGGCGTTGTATAATATTTTTTGGTTCAGGTTCATTCGCTTGAATTATTTAGAACTATTATGAATTAGGTTTGATAAGATTAGAATCGTAAATATTAACAAAATAGGTTAGGTTAGATTCGCTACAATTTTATTTTGCATGTCGACTGGTTTGTGCCTCGGCTGAGTTGAATGCTATAAAAATAATAAATGCAACAATGGCTCCAAACTATGAAATAACCATCTTGACGAAACAAGGAGAAAAGCCAAAAGGAATCTTTATTCGCCATGCGGATTGTTCGCTGGCGCTTTGATTAAGCATGAACGATAATTGTTTGATCAACATTTCTTAGTGACAAGAGGATTTGAGCTCGAGCATTTCGCAACGATACCGGCTGAACAACAGAAGTTATCGCGTAGTTTCGGAAGTCTCTTTCTTAAATAAGTGAAACGTTGTTTCTGAGAGATACGTACCAGAGTTAATTTAAGTATACGTAGTCTCCGGTCTGTGAGGCAGATGAATCGCAGCAAGCCGTGCTTCGAGACTGACGTGTTTTGTTTTTGCTGCGTCGCTGTCGCGAAAAAAAAATCAAACAATAATTCGTAATTTAACTTGAACTAACAGTGAAATCATAAAATCTCCGCGTACATTGTGTAAGCCGTAGTGAATACAATCGATTCCCTCTCGAAATGTGTGAGTGTCGGTAGTATTTTCCCGTTTTGTTTTGGTTTTTGTGCTTTGCCCCCGCACCCGGAAGAAGAGTTACATCAGCTTGGTTTTGGTTATTAGTGGTAATATTGTGACAATCGGGCATAAATTATTGGTTTAGAGTGTTTTCCGCTTTGTCGCGAGTGAATCGATAATTATTAGCAGTTTTAAAGTTCGATATAGAGTCGCCGCATAGCGGGGGTTTGCATTATTGGCAGAGTGTGGAGTGAAAAAAACGAAGACTAGTGCAATGTAGAGAACGTCCATTTGCTGGGCAGAAGCAGCAAACGAAAACAACACGCATGGGCGAGTGAAAAGCTTGCACAAAATTTTAGGTGCATTCACCACGGGTTGAACCGAGTTTGTTATGCAGGTTGCATATCTATCGGGCAGTTTAGCAACCTTAATTTTTGCGCTTATTTAATCACGAGTGCATGAAATTAATTACGAATCAACGTCGAAAATTTGAGCATGACCATGACCATGATTGACCACCCGAGGTTGCTACTCCGTTGTTGCCAGATCAGCTGTTATTACACAGAGAACCAACAGATGATGCTTGGGACTAACATAGATCTTCAATGTGTAAAAACTGGTGTTCCCAAACTAAGACAATACCGGCGCCGGCCTCGCCCGAATGCACGTCAAGTAGGGAATGGGTAGGAATATGTTGACATGATACTCGCTTTATTGGAAGCCGTGAAATCCACTGCACTTCCACGAGAAATCACTGGGATTTTGGATAACAGGATGGTTCGTTTTGATAAACGATAAGCTGTCAAGTAAAATTAGTACCGATTTCCGATTTAAACCGATTTAAACTAACAGTAAGGGTGCTATTGAGACCACCTACAATGTGTTATTGTGGTTTGTCATCTGGCTCCCCCCTCCCCCCCCCCTCCTTTTTTTTTCCCCGACGACATCCCGAACGAATAATTTTTAACAATCCCCAGCACCGACCGATCTCACCAGGCGAACCACGACTTCTGATGCTCACTCGATCACTCGCGCAACGAACAATAGGCAACCGACACAACAGACAAAACGCTACGCTCAATAACAAAATATTGCGGGTCGACGCAAACTAATATACTATTAAAAATAATTAATTACGAATCAACGTCGAAATTTTTTATTTTTACGAATGAACAAGATAGTGTGATTGAGGAGGCGGCCATGGGTGAGATCTGTCTGATTATAACTATATAAAAATAATCTTATTTTCAAATAATACTAAATACGTGCCTGGTCTGGAAATTTAAAATTTCCAAATCTGGAAGTGTGTTGCAGTGCCCTTATCCAAATGATATCGGTAATGTTTACATGCGGAGCTTATTGTATGTGAAAGTAACCCCGGAATGGGCGTCGCTCTCCAGACATTCTGAAATGGGTTTCTGGATCTGCAGTAGAGCTATCACTTTCTAGCTCCCGGATTAAAGCTGCTTCCAACGGTCACTTGAATGATTGTTGTAAACAGATTCTTCCATAATACCATTGCCGGCCGATGGGTGTTAGATTGGACACACACACACACGTAGTCTCCGGTCTGTGAGACCGGCAAAGCAATATCTTCTCGAGATACGCAATTTGTTAAACGTACCGAAACAGCGCTCAGGCGCTTTTTGTGTACGGGCTGGAATTTGAGATCCACGTATTGGGGTTTCTGTGTCAACGATCATCACCAACTTTGTCCGTGGAGCACGGATCGCAAAATTTGAGCTCGGGAGTCTGCTAAGGCCCGCCTTTTGAGGTAGTTAAACGGAGGGGAGTGAAGTTCGCAAGACTAATGTGCGAAATTGCACCCGACGGTCGCCAATAATCCGCCGTAGTTCCACGAAACGTTACAACCCCTGTGGAAAGGTTACCGAGAGCGCGGTTTAGTGATTCGTAGCCAAGTGTCGGACACTAAACCGGACCTTACCCGAAATATAGGAGTCTCCCTTAACCCCGCTCGGTCATAGCGGAAAGGTACACGAAGCCGGATCGCTTGGGAAAGCGGGCTTCTATATTGAAGGAGACGGTCAATTCCAGACGCTCTCGACGAATTTCGAATCGGAAGCTTTCCATCCAGCCGCCACTCCCTCCGCATCTGTAATTCGGCCATACTCTCCGAGCTCGTCTGCGATCAGCAGAGACAGCGCTCAAGCTTCGACCCCGCCATCATCATCGGGATTCGTCGCCATCTACATCGTTGTCGTCGCCATCTAAGTCTCCAGTACCCCGCCGGCATCAGCCTGTCATCGAGAACTCGCCAAAAACCTGCGCAGGTATGTGGAAACCTTTTTTCAATGGCCATGATTGTTTCCCTGTGGATATTTCCCGTAACCGAATGTTCTGTCCAACCCGAATGAGTCGCGAATTACCGGGAAATAAATGTATTTGATTATGTTATGATTTGAAGTACTGAGTTGAATTTCTTTTTCGTTTTGGGCAGTTTCGATAGAATTGACTCCTCCTTAAATCCGTTTTCGTTTTCAGTTACGTTGTTTGTTTCAATATCAGGCTTCTCTTTTCCCGTTCCGGTTACCTCATTCGGATTGAGCGAGTTTAAATTTGGGTTTTTTTTACTTAGGTTCAGAGTGGGAAATCAAGCAGGATTTATTGGCGTTTTTTTCCTATTTAGTGGTTATTTCAATAGGCCTTGGAGCTAATAGCCGTTCACTTGAGGTGACTGTCTCAGAAAGGTCGGGCAAATACCAAACTACGGGTGGCCTCCTGCTTTCAGGAGTGGCGCTAAAGTCATCTTGTTTCAAAAACCTCGTGAGAATTCTCCGAACGGTTACAACATATGCCAGTCGACAAAAGATGTGTTTGATTGAATTTATAGTCTCATCTCTTTCAACTCATTCTTATGTGTTGAAAGACGCTTGTGTTGGTCTCAGGGCACACAAATTTACATGACATTTTGGTAGTGTGTACATTTTCAAAACGCCTGGCAGAAAATAACAGTAAAACATCCATTGGCAAATATGGTTGTGCTGAATTCATCAGTGCCTCATCTTATCAGTTTTTCAAAGATTAAATAAGTTTCGATCCTTCGATCGTTTCAAATAAAACTGACCATGCAACGTATTAAAAATTATACTTAGGATTGGAACATTTCGAAAATTTGATTCTATTTGAATGACATGCAAACTACCATTAAGAGTTTTTACTGCCATGTAATTTTGAAAACAGTTGTAAATTTATGCCTAACGGACTGCTCCTTTTATGTGCATCCAAGTAAACTTAAATTTAAATGACCTTTTCTAAGTGTGTAGGTATAAAGAAGACAACTTCAGTATGCCAGACCTGATTTTACTTGATATGGATCGTATTAGTATGCGTTAAAACATTTCTGAAATTCTCATATACACTATTGACACTTCACTCGAATCAGGATTCGTAATGCTGAACACCTCCGTCAGCGTTTTCACAGTATCAGCAAATGAAACATGTGGTGGGGTCTTCTTTCAAATGAAGTGGACGTAACCCTAGAAGCACACTTGTTGCCATTCAGTTGAGATAACATAAATTTGACTTTCTAAGTCGTAATCAAGTTACTACAACTAATTATGACCGTAGTGTGCTACTTGGGAAGTAGCAGTCATGATCCATCGAATTTAGCTTCTGCATGCGTAATCTCATACGATCTACTTCTTCTAACGTTTGCATTTAAAGAAATGGACAAAAATTGTTGATTTTTCATAGGTTAACCTTCACCCGCACTGACGAAACTACCCATGCAGCATCAATCATAGTAATCCATGAGTCAGCAGACAAAATTTGACAGCTCTATCAGTTGAACTCTAACCGTGATGGCAAAAACAGTGAAAAACTCCGTTCAGAAGTGTGCGCGTTCAAAGAACGACACCTCAACGTGTCGAAAACGGACATCGTGCGGCACTTTATGGACACCGGATACGCCCGTTCCGGCATCTACAACATCTTGGCACTATTAGACAACTATCAGAGCATCGAAAGAAAGCCCGGTTCCGGACGGCCGACGACCCTGAGCGACAAGAAGCTCCAAAGGATGCTGAAGAGGAAGACCGAGGGAAAAGTGGCTACATCGCTGCGTGCGCTTGGCCGGGAGGTCGGTTCAACCGTCCAAACAGTGAAAAAGTACCTGGTGAACATGAACATACATGTCAGGAAGCAGAAGTCGCGTCCACTGGTTTCGGCGCTGCAGGCAATGACGTAGCGGCAGTAGCTGAATAAAATGGTCAACTCGATTTTCCCGGCGAATCGCGGCGTGGCGGTGGTGATGGACGACGAGACCTATCTCACCCTGGATGGCAACGACTAGCAGGGCACTTCGTATTTTACTTCCCCCACGAAGGAAGTGAGCTCCGAGGTGAAGTTCATTTCACACACCAAGTCCCCCAAGAAGGTGCTGCTGTGGCTGACAATCAGCGAGAAGGGGATGTCAATTCCGCTCTTCTTTCGCTCCGGACTGGCCGTGAACGGGGGAATTTATAGTACGAAATGCCTGCCGGAAGTTGCGTCGTTCATCAAGAAATACCAAAAGGGCGGTGTTCTGGCCGGATCTGGCGTCGGCCCACTCTTCGATGCGATCGTTGGAGGAGATGGAGTGGCTGAATATCGATGTGGTACCCAAGTCGGCGAACCCGCCCAACGTCCTCCAGCTGCGTCCCATCGAGAATTTCTGGGTCAGCCTGAAGCGTAAGATCTACTCCAACAATTTAGTCGCGAAAACTGAGGAGGAATTGATAAATAAAACGAAGAAAGAACTCAAAAACATGCCTACACGTATGTTTTCGTCCGCCATGGCGAATGTTCCGGTTAACTGCCGGAAGGCCGCTCGCAAGGGTGTAGATTTTTTTGCTAGTTAGCTTAAATAATTACCTTGCATGGGAAATTTATCAAACTTTTTTTATCACCATCCGAAAAAACGTCCATTTTTTTTAATGCAAGCGTTATTGCAGCGCCGCCCTTTGTGTGCTATGCTTTGCGTCTCCATCAAACTGTTCATCTACTCGAGGATGTTTGCAAGGTTTTCATCCTTCGACATCGTGGAACTGCTGCTGAGATTCCGCTTGAAAATTCACGAAAACGACGCGAAACTTCTTCGCACCGAAAAACCTACAGGAACAACCTAAACATTACATTTATTTAAGAGTTTAGTAATAATACATTTGAAATTGCATGAAGCAACTGGTTTAGATCTTTCTAGATCACACGGAAGTTAGTTACAAAATGTAAGAGCAATGTTGCCAGTACCTCTTATAGCACCAAGGCAGTTTACGGCTAGGTGGTGCTCTAATAGAAAAATATTGGGCCACTGTAAGCCGATGCCTTGGACAGACAAAACATTAAAAAGAGTATACCAAAAAGTTACTAGACTAGACTAGGATTCTAAGTAAAACTCAATTGTTGGAAACAAACACAATGTTCGGCCATAAGCCCTTTTGGTTATATTTTGATGCAAGTGAGTAGTCAATTAACCCTTTGTTACGATGAATTTTCTCGGGATTTGGAACTAAATGGAAGTGATGTTTCTTTGGCTACATTTTGCTGTGCACATCCCTTATTTAAATCAAAACAAACTGAAATCCTACACGGCACCCGGCAGACCCCGATCTGCGAGAGAAATCGTATATTCATGTCCCCACCCCCTCCGTGGCCTTCGAAACCGCACATCTGCGGCCACCGAGCTGCACGCTTTCATCAAGCTAAAGGTTTTCCGCCTTTGGCAAATCCCATTGTCTCTCTGCTTCGGCAGCTTCCACGGGAGCTGGGCCAGGAGCTTATTTGATATGTATTTATGCAACTTTGAGCGTATTATTTTTATAACCCAACGTTCGACGTCGCATCCTGTCGGGATCCGGGAAATAAAGCACCGTGGCAGGCAATGAAAGATTGGAAACAATTGCATGGGAGCGCGGCGATGCTTCCAGAGGTGTGAGGGTGAGGATGAGGCGGATATCTTCTTAATGTGCTCTCCACCCAGCTTTGCCATGATGCGGTGGGAATCATATTATTTAGCTTCGACGTCATCGTCACTGCGCAGCGGTTGAAGCTGATTATCTTTGAATTGCAAAATTGTATTTCGAATGAGGATTACACGATGAGATGCGCTTCAAGTAAGAGTGGCTCATTATTCCGTTGTTGTGGATGGGAAACTCGCATTTTCATGTGTGGTTAACAAAACATGAATTTAGGTCAGCGGTGCTGGATGAAGGATTTCCCTATCGAACGTGGTTTGAAACATTGACGTTTTATATTTTTCGCAGCAACGCGGCACCCTTTTCGATGTGGCTGTTAAATTGAATGGAGCATAAATAACGTAAGCTAATGGCTTTTCGCTGCTGATGGCCAGAGTAAAAGCTTCCAGCACATAGTTGAACAGTGAGGAATGTTGATTTCCATACTTCAAAAATACCACTTGAGATCTTTTTCCCCAGCTACATCACTGCCAGGGTGCAGCAGAAGCGCTCTGTAGAATGCATTTCCATACAGCTTCCGGTTTCTTGCATTCTCCGTATTCCTTATCTGGTTGAGATGCTCAGTAAAAAGCAACCGATTCACTTTTTCCTCCATTTGTCCCATGTGGCAGTGGTATTCGCATACCACCGCAGCAGAGCAGCTTCCATTGTCTCTCCAACGACGATCCATTCCGCGCAGTACAGCATATAAATATAAGTTTAACTCATTTTTCTTCCCGAGCTGAGCTGCATGGATGCAGAGTGGGTGGCAGCAATTGGACCACCTGTTCCAAGGCCATGCCTTCAGGAGCTATCCAGGAGCGATGCGGTTCTGCCCAGTTGCCTCTTAATCTGGTATTTATCTTTCTATATCCTCACGGCCGGCCCTGGGTCATGGAGGAATCGCTCTTGGAGTCAGCGCTGCATCCAGTGGTCTTGCATTTTTCTTTTAATCGCTTAGTGAATGTGAATGCAATCAGACAGGAGTTAGGCGGAAGTGATTCTTTCCGCTAAGTACCCAAGTGACAATTAATGGCAAGGATTAGCATTGGCTCTGTGAGTGTGCAAAAACATGACACCTTGTTTAAGGCAGTGTTGTTGATTCATGAGCGATTTCACGATTTACAGTCGAGAGTTCTCTACTTGCGAGAGAGGAGAGCAAAAAATAATACCACTGTTCATCATCCCCCTATCGTTTCCACAGGAGAGTGAATGTGCGTGTTTTTGCCATTGCGGTTTATCTCTTCACTCTATGAAATGAACTATTATTGATTGGCGAGGAAGCCTCTCGCACGGTGAGTGAGTGCCGCTTGAGCAGCTGACGGGTTTGCTCATTGAGTGAATGATGTTGGTTGAGCAAGATCTTACGGGCAATTTGCTTGCATCTAGTAGGTGAGTCTATGGCGTACAACCAAGAGAGAGGTTTGGATTTATTTTTTCATCATCGCCTATCCGCTCTCTGCTTCCTTAGTGGAGCTTGATATTGATCTTGATAGTATTACATATAGGATTTGCATTATTTGGATCTAGGCGTTAGCTTGTGTCGTTTTTTAGATGCATATCTGATGTAATTTATAAAGCCCTCTCGAAGATCATGGTTGTCACCTTGTCGTAGGTGAGAGGGCTAATATCATGCAAAAGGCCAGCATGGGAGACCAAGAACATGATCAGCAGTGATAGTATCACACTATGCTCTCTTTAAATTGTCACGTCGTAGTACGTTTATTTGAAGGCACTGAAAAAGGTGTGATACTGGCGGGTTTAACCGCAATTCACTCTTAGACGAAGCTAGGAACAATCTACAAATACTTGATATCAAATAATTGAGGGAAACGACAAAAAGTGCCCTTTTCATTTGCTTGACAGTTTTTTTCATTTTTGCTTATTCTCTAATTGTCATTCATTAAACTTCAAATATACCTATACAGTTGGTATCATTAATAATCTTATTGTTCGCTTCATTATTGAAAAGGGTGAGTGTTTTGATCATGATTGTGAGCAACTAATAATAAGTCCTGATGTTTCAGGTGCAGACAATTAAAATATATATTATAATTTAAGTGTGGGATCTATACTACAGCCGTGATCAAAGCACTAACTCTAACAACATATTATTAAGCAAGAAATCAGACCTTTCGAACTGAACAAAGGTCATCGGAAAGTGTTAATTAGGAGAGATGCTGACAAAGAATTTAAGGCTAAGGTTTTATGAAAAGAGTAGGACGCGGAGGGTCCGCTTAGGGAGTAGCCTTGAGGTCATAGAACAATTCTTCTCTATATCGGTTAGCTTTGCTTTAATAGTCTCTTGAATTAAAGGGATCCCTGTCGTGCTATAAACATGCATGCTAGATTGGGAGTTTGACCAGTAGTGAGATTATCAGGAGCTATGATCATTTTTTTTACTGCCACGTCGTGGAACGTTTGTATAAAAAGATAATTTGAACATAATTTTCGTAATACGAACAAATTAATTTTTAACCAGTTCGGCAGCGTCGGCAAAGTGAAGTGCGGTGTTGTGGAGAGTGTTGAAATGGAGGGCCCGGTGCCGGAACGAGAACGGGGGTGGATTTTTCCGGGGAGCTTATTTCTATTATGGTTTTTTTGTTGTCGTTCTCTTTTTTGTTTTGTCTTTTTTGCGCGACCGACGTTTGGCGGCTGATCGATTCTCATTAGTACCGGAAGTTGTGCGCATCATTGTGTGATATCAGCTTTGAACTGGAATGAAAATACCCGTGGACATATAGTGCCGTTCCAGTTGAAAACTAGCGACACTGGCGACAATCGATTTTACTTCAGTTCCATGTGTTGTAAGTTTTATAAAAAAAGATTGAAGTTTTGTGGTAAGTAAAATTCAAGCCAAAAAAAAATATATATATATTGTGAATCACTAAATACGCGTCAATCAAGCATTGCACATACGCTTGATTGAAAGTTTCAGTATGTCACTACTGGAGCGGGGCTTATTGTGCACGAAGATAGCTTCGGAATGCTTGCGTTCTTGAAATGGGCTATTGGAGTCGCGGTAGAGCTGTCACCTTCTAATCCCCGGATTTAAGCTTTTTGCAAATGTAAACAGCAAATATGAAACAGTTGCAGGAAGATTCTATCCATAATACCGCTGCCAGACAGTGGGAATTAGATTGTAAACACACACACACATTCCCCCCCCACCCCCCCACACACACACACACACACACACACACACACACACACACACACACACACACACACACACACACACCCCCCCCCCCCCATTTAAAACAAAAAAAAACACCAACAAACAAAGCGCGCGCGACCGGACTTCATGGAAGTTTCGTTTTGAGACCACACGCCCCCCGGAACGGCGCGCAACGGCAAATTGTGCCGGCACGAACGCTTATTTATATGTCAGCACACAGAGCGCAGTGTAAGCCAATATTTAAATGAATTTAAATAACCATCGATATCCATGAGTTCATGATATGCTGTGTTTTATAGCGAGTTTTGGGTTGTATATATTACGAAGATTGTCCAAACATTGCGAAAAAGTGATATTCTATGGTATATTTCTATAGGCAGGGATATTTCTGTAAATCTCTGAATTGATAAAGTGACCAGTTGTCACCAGTGTGTTCAATACATTTTTAGCTGAAAAGAGTAGTTAACTAAAAACAATGTTCTAAATTTAAAGAAAGCATCAATTTTCTCCAAACTTTTCCTGAATTATCTATAAATCATTAACAATTCAGTGACTTTTTAGATGTAAATCATGAAAAATTTCAAAATAGTATGTAATAGATCGATCTCCACTTTTATTCGACCTACATTTGAATTACCTTTTGATTCGTATTCATGAAGAGAACTAGATGCTTAGAAGATGCTAGACCACCTTCCATACAAAGTATATTCGATCGAAACGTCAATTTCTTCAACCCTATTGGACATATTCTGTAGGTGTGATTCGTGGCTTGCCAATATGCAAGTTCATTTAAAAAAGTCAAAACCAGAGAGCTAACGATGTTTTTTGACGTAGACAACGTCTTACGGCAAGGGAAGTGTGTCAAATGAAAATCTGAAAATAGCGTCCGTCGCGGAATATTCTTACAAATTTAACGCTTATAACTTAATAAATGCTCGATAGATTTTCAAGATGTTTAAATCAACCGGTTGCAAATGTTCCCGCGTATCAAGTGAACTGTCAAAAATAACCCTTCCACAATTGTAAGCATTGTAACATTTTGTTTTGCTGGCAAAATTTACTGAATGCACAGTACTTTTCCATCACAGATTTCAATGTAGCAATGAACGTATGTTGCAGTGAACAATATATAAGGGGTACACCTTTGCAAATTATCTCATTCGTTCGGTAAATGTCAAGCTGTGCGGAGTGGCGGGGAGCCAATATTGGATTGGCAGCTAGTGGTGGCAAGTACCCTGGAGGGTTTACTGGCAAGCATCCATTGGCCAGGTAGCTGATTACTCTATTTCGCTAGGCAACCGTTGCTAAACAGCCATGTGATTTACAGTCGTGTGATAGGCAACCGGTTGACCAAGCCAGTAGTGTATTTGTAGCCACCCGGTGGGCGGAACCATGAGGAACAAAATTAGGTGCTTGTGTGTGATCCTGTTGTTAGCCAATTTTTGGTAAGACGCAACGGATCCAATAATCTGCTTCTGCAAAAAAACTTAGGAAGTTTAAATTCAAATGTGGACCATTTAAAATCCGTCCTTTTCAGGACAACCAATTCAATTTCCCTTGTGAAAGAGTTTGTTTGTTTGTTTTATCTTACAAATTTCCAAATTCCTTTCTTAATTCTTGGCAATTGGCAGCCAGTGGTGGCTTAAATAGTTTTAGTTTTAGTAGTTGTCGTCGCATACCTTAATATGAAATAATAGTCGTAATTCTAAAATGGTATGCCGTAATTGCGGTTGAGAAGATGTGTCAGATTTTCAACAATATCTCAGCAACCAGCAATTTCTCGCGTACCTCGAGAAAACCTATCCTTCTTGACCGATTTTCTTCATTATATTTCTGTTAATAACTCAGCTATTAAAGTATTTTCCCCATTGAATTCGTTGTTTGGCGCTGCACGCATAGCCTTCTTCTTTTTTTTCAGCATTTCAAGCTTATTGCTTTCACAATTAGCTTATTGCTTGCTCTCAACTTGATGTTCTAAATGCACTTGCACAGTTATTAATTGAGAGCTTTTGATGCCAATTACCATTTTTTGCATTAGTATGATTGTGTGGCAAGTACAATCATACGCTATGCCCAGGGAGTCGTGAAATTTTATTTAACGAAAAATTTGTAGACCAGACCGGGAAGATATTGTCTTCAACATTTGGTAGAAATAAATTATTTGTTGCTTTGCAAACCAGCTCTCCTCGATGTCCTAGATCTCGACAAAGTCCTGCTGGACCCGCAGCTGCTGCAGTCGGCACTCGTCCACATCAAGCCAGCCGTCGCCTACGTGTCGGAAACCTTCCGGTAGTAACATGATATCTGCGTCTAATACACTCTGCACACCGATTCAAAATTCACTTTTGGCACGGTTTTGGTATTTTCCTCTAAAATCTAGTTCTAGATATTGGCACTTTATTTCTGCTCAGATTTTCCGTCGTCATTCTTCCTCAAACGTAACAATCGCCAGCTCAGGTTCGATGCAAGCAGCAGCAGCAGCAGCCATGCATACCGTACGTTTTGAAAGACCAGACAGCAGACCCAAGAATGGGCACTTTTTACAATTCACTTTTTCCACTGCTATTACGTTGCGACCGGACTGAAAAATATCTCAAATCGACCGTAACTTTATACTTTCAATCTTTTAAACCAAATGTGTGATGTTTTTCAGCGTAAAAATTGCACATCATTTCACTGCCACCGAGAACCACGATCCTAGACGTCAGTTTTTTTCGACTCCTCCTCATCAATCTTTTTTTTTATGAATTCATTAATATGTACAGGCTCAATCGAACCAACTTTACAAAGCCAAGTTTTCATGTTTATATACATCAGTTATATTAGAGCTAAGGTTAAGGGGGTGGAACCGATTACTCGCGGCCGTCTCGAGGTTAAAAGGAATTACAATTTCATGGATGGGAAAATTGCGGTGAAAATTTTAAACAAAGCATAAGGAACAATGGTTTTCTTAAATCTAGAATTTCAAATTACAATTTTTTAACTGAACGTTTTCAATTTAAAAAAAAAATCACTCACTCACACACACAACAACACTCACACACACAACCACAATCACACACTGATGCACACAATCCTCAAAAATTTAACCTAAACAAGTAAGTTAATCAAACTACAATGTAAGGCTAATGTTAGTCAAAAACACATAAATGAGTTTCATAAACTCCAGATCGCGTGCAGCAAAAATGTCTCGAATCGGTACATTGGGTTGGCTACCTCCAGCCCGAAGGGAATCATAAAGCTCAGATCTGAGCACAAAACCAAATAACGTGATCTGCGTCCTGGTAACCTTGTCCGCATTCACAGAGATTGCTGTCTCCCAGCCCAACACGGAACAAATGAGCGTTTAAAGAATAATAAATCAGAGAAGCAAACACGATTGGGAATATTCAGCAAAGGGCTTACATCCTGTGTTATGTACAAATGGTACCAAGTCATGAAGCAGGTTTGAGGATTCAACTCAAGGAGCCTCTCAAAATTTTCGATCACCTGGGGTGGCAACATGCCAGCCAGCACTTCAAGACTCATGGTATGGGTCGAGTGCATACAACCTAACGCGATACGAAGACACCGATACTGAATACGTTCCAGTTTGATGATGTGCGACCGAGCCGCTGACTGAAAACAAAAACTACCGTATTCTTTAATCGACAAAATCGTAGTCCGGTACAACGTTAGAAGATCTTGCATATGCGCTCCCCACCAGGTCCCGGTAATTGTGCAGAGAAAGTTGATCCTTTGTTGGCATTTTCGCTTCAGATACTCAATGTGGAATCTCCAGGTGCTTTTTGAATCGAACCAGACCCCAAGATATTTAAATGACATAGAATGAGTTATCGGTGTACCCAAAATTTGAAGCTTCGGTTGTTCAGGGTTATGCTTCCTAGAAAAAACTACCAGTTCAGTTTTCTCCGTAGAGGATTCGATACCTAGCTCGAGAGCCCAAGTAGAAAAATTGTCCAAGGTATCCTGTAAGGGTCCTTGCAGATCGACCCTATTGGGTCCCGTGACAGACACTACACCGTCATCTGCAAGTTGTCTCAACGTACAATTCTCACTCAGACAACCGTCAATGTCTTTGACATAAAAATTATACAAAAGGGGGCTTAAACATGAGCCCTGGGGGAGACCCATGTAGCTAAATCGAAAAGCTGTGGAGTTTCCATAAGAAAAGCTCATATGTTTTTCTGACAGCAAATTGTACAAAAAATTGTTCCTCAATGGAGAAAAGCCACAAGCGTGGAATTTATCTGAAAGAACTTCAACAGATACTGAATCAAAAGCCCCCTTGATATCCAAGAAAACAGAAGCCATTTGCTCTTTTTTAGCAAAAGGTAACTGAATCTCTGTGGAAAGCAACGCGAGGCAGTCGTTCGTTCCCTTACCCCTACTGAAACCATATTGAATATCTGAAAGCAGGTTATTCGTCTCAACCCATTTGTCCAGACGGAAGAGGATCATTTTCTCCAACAACTTTCGAATACAAGATAACATCGCGATGTGTCGATAGGAGTTGTGGTCGGACGCGGGTTTGCCGGGTTTTTGAATGGCAATAACTCTCACCCGTCTCCAGTCATCCGGTACAATGTTGAGCTCCAGAAACTGATTAAACAAGTGCAACATGCGCCTCTTAGCGACGTCTTGAAGGTTCTTAAGCAAGTTGAACTTGATTCTATCAGCCCCTGGAGCCGTATTGCCACACGAAAGGAGTGCGAGAGAGAGTTCTACCATTAAAAAAGGTTGGCTGATCTCAACTATCGAATTCGTGGTTTCGCGAGGAAACATTTGTGCTGGCACAGAATCTGGACAAACTTTTCGCGCGAACTTGAGGATCCATTGGTCCGAATACTCCTCGTTCTCGTTGTTCGTAATTCTGTTACGCAATCTTCGCGCCGTATTCCAAAGGGTATTCATCGACGTTTCACGCGATAGCCCGTCCATGAATTGTAGCCAGTAACCCCGTTTCTTGGCCTTGATGAGGCTCTTAAATTCTCGTTCGAGAGCCGTGTACCTTTCGAAGTGCTCAGGTGTTCCACGTCTACGAAAAACTTTGAACGCGTCGGACTGTATACGGTAAATCTCGGTGCATTGCTGATCCCACCAAGGGGAAGGAGGTTTCCTGCGAAATGACGTTCCTGGAACTGCTCGAGTTTGAGCTTGTAGCGCGCTTTCCGAAATCAGGTTGGAGAGGCAGTTATATTCCTCCAGCAGTGGAAGCCCTTCTACCGTTGTAACGGCTTCATCTATTGCTGTCTTGAACCTTGTCCAATCGATATTACGAGTTAGATCATACGTGACGTTGATGGATTCCGCCGGAGTGAGCCCGGTGGCAACCGAAATTTTAATAGGCAAATGATCACTACCGTGGGGATCCTGGATCACATTCCACGTGCAGTCCAACGATAATGAATTCGAGCAAAGTGTAAGGTCTAACCTACTGCCAAGTGAGGATGGACCAGCCAAGCGTGTAATTTCTCCATTGTTGAGAACGGTCATATTGAAGTTGTCACAGAGGTCATATATCAAAGAAGACCGGTTGTCATCGTACAGTTCTCCCCAGCCTGTACCGTGAGAGTTAAAATCTCCCATGACCAACCGCGGAGCAGGAAGAACCGAACAAATGTCTGAAAGTTTTTTCTGGTTAATTGGGGCTCTAGGAGGAATGTAAACGGAAGCAATGCAAAGGCTTTTATTTTTAATAACAGTCTGACATGCGACAACTTCAATACCTGGAATTGGAGGAAAATTCACTCTATAGAAGGAGTAGCACTTTTTGATCCCCAAAAGTACTCCTCCTCCACGTGAATCCTCACGATCAAGCCGAATAATGTTGAAGTCGTGAATCGGAAGATCGATTTCGGGTGAAAGCCATGTTTCACAAAGAGCAAATGCATCACAACCGATATTGTGAGCTAAAAATTTAAATGATTCCAATTTAGGAATAAGACTTCGACAATTCCACTGCAGAACAGTGATCAAATCCCCGACCTCATTTGGAAAATTATCCATCGAAGGAAATGATAGCTGCAAGGAGGGGCCACTTTAATGTTAATTTCTTCAAAAAAAATTTCACAGTGGGAAGCATTGCCATAACAATGCTTTTAAGAGGGTCAGACATTTCGAGGTACTTGAAAATACCTTCCACAATATCATCAACTGAGAACAGCCCAGATGAAGAGGGGGCTTCTTTTCTTAAAATCGGGGCATCAGGCTTTTGGATGTCCCCGGGAGAGATGGGAAATCCTGTGTGTAGTTGGCACTTCGAAAACCAGGAGGATTCGGATTATCCTTCTTTACACTGCTCTTTGAATTGGGCATGTGGATTTGGGGCTTCTGTTCAGCTACTTTCCCTGCTCGGATGCGTCTTCGCTTTCGCGAAGCACCTTCCGGAAAACTGAAAGATGTCCCCTCCTCAAGCAAGTCCGAATCAGACTCGTCATCTGACAGAGGAGCAAAAGGATTTTTATTGACATCGGGTGGCGAGGCTTTCTTAAGCATTTCTGCAAAAGATTGCCTTGAACGTTGTTTCAGAGAACGTTCCAATTTTTCCCCGCGTTGTTTGTACGCCGGGCATGACGAGAGAGCATGGGGAGGAGTTCCCTTGCAGAAAACGCATTTTAGTGTGTTATCTGCACAGGGACCAGCCTCATGTTTCTCCCCACAAGTTGAGCAGCGTGCTTTATTGCCGCAATGGGAGGCCGTATGCCCCATCTGCTGGCAGTTTTGGCAGATCATTACCCGGGGTACAAATAACCGCACAGGTAGCCGAAGTTTGTCCAGTTCTAAGTAGTGAGGAAGGGCAGAGCCAGAAAAGGTCACCCGAAACGAGTCTGTGGGGGTAACTTTTTTCTTACCCTCGCTGTGCGACATTTTAACTAATTTTCTAAATTCCAGTATCTGAACTGGGGGGAGCAGAGGGTTATTGAATCGGCCAACCGCCCGCTTCTCCAAAATTTCAGGGCACAGACTCGCCTCTGTGACCACTCCTACAATCTCCACATCAGGAGCTGGAATATAAACTCTATATTCCAGTGTAAAATGCTGGGAGGAAGCAATCTCATTAGCCTGCTTCAGGTTAGAGACGACAACCCGGAGTTTATTAAATTTAACTTTCGTGATCTCTGTCACGGCTGAGAATCGCTTCGTCATATCAGTAGTTATTTGGTATACATTCAGAGGTTTGATTTTGGGCTGAAAGTAGACAACCCATGGACCGACCGAGTCCATTGGATACGATCGCGGTCGAAATATTGTTTGTGCCTCCCCATCATCAGGTGGCAAAGGCACTTTTTCAGCCAAACCGTCCATGTCGAAGAAACCTCTTCAACATGCACGATTTGCCTTACTCGTGGGAGCGTTGGACTCCCCCCAAAAATTTAAATCACACACAAACACAAAATAGGAACACACACAAATTAACGCTAAACTCTAGTGGGATGAGAGACAGAGGAAAAAAAAAAACTTAACTAATATTACTGATCTGTTGCTGCTGCTGCTGCTGCTGCTGCTGTGCCTACACACCGTATGCCTGAACGTCGCACTTCTATGCGGGCAGCGGGAGCGGTGCGCTGCGTGGGTGTACGGGTGAATCCGATCGCCTTCGGGTGCACTCGCTCGACGATGTCGGATGACCGTTGGCTATGTAGTAGTGTATCGCTGGTTAGCGTCACCACGCGGAGATGAAGCGAAAATGAGCGGGATGATAATGCGCCAGCAAGCACTGCTTGATTTTCTTATTTCACTGGAAAACCACACTGCCTTCTTAGAAAAAAAAACTCACATTCACTCCTTTCACTGAAGTGAATAGATTTTGAGAAAAAAAAACTAATTATTTCCAAGGATCGCACTCTAATAAATCTTCCAAAATAACGGAGCGCTGGATCGAACGAACTTTCTTCTTTCGCTGAACCAAGTGAGTCAAATTACCTCTCCTTTCTCCTGCCCATCCCCCCCCCCCCTCCCCCCCACTCCCTCTCCCACTTTCATCCCATTTTCCACCCAAACATTTTTAATCACAAATTTCACTTTATATCCCTTTCATGTTTTTTTCACCACACTATTTTTCCAACCCCCTCCCCAAAAAACTTAAATGCAATGTCAATGGATCACTTTCAACTCGTCGTAACTCTAACAGTAGATTGGAAAGAAGTGTGTAGCGAGCAGACGCATTGATTTGGCCGCACGAAAATGTTATTGGCTAGTCCCGCTAGTTTCGGGAAAGTTAGTTCGGAAGAAAAATCGCGTCATTTTTCACTGAAAAGGGAGATTTTAGTTGGGAACCGTTGTTTCGGTAATGAATTCAAGGGGTTTTTTTCATAAGGGCGAATCTAACTTTGAGAGACTCGCTTTGATTGCTTTCTCTTTCAGTCATATTCCAATCACCTTAATGTTTTTCAGCACTATTGTGTTTCGATTTGTACTAAAGAAACCGTGGGAAGTTTTATAATGGCGCTGTAAGAAATGAAAGTGAGGGAGACCGGAGAGAGTCTCTTAATGTAAGATTTGCCGTAATGGGAAAAACCTCAGAAGCGTTCGGTTGTAGGGAGCGTGTAGAAAGACGATACCCTTTGTTTTTGTAACGTTTTGAGCATTGGTAACCAGAAAGTCATGGTATACAGTATAGGACAAAACATTTGCATCTGGTAGTGAATACTGATAGTACGCATTAACATATGTATGTACTCTGAATTAAAAACGGCTTAAGTCACTCTAGTTGACGGTTAAGGAGTCTAATTTTATACCACATGATTTTCGGAGTAGTCAGATGACAACTGATAGCACACCGACAGTGTTTTGTTTACAAGTACCATTCTGCGTTGGTCAAAACTATTGCAACTTATAATATTTTGTGGTTTTTCATATCAAATCTTTTGATAACTGATGTAATTGGATTCATTCTTTAGCGCAGGGGTTATATATTGGACATGTACGCCACCAAAAGGTAAATACTGCTTTATTTTACATAAAATGATGTTGCTTCTAATATTTTGGAATATTTTTTACGTCCAGATTCAAAATGGCCCGTAACAGTCTTGGATTGGAACTGCGAAAGAAATTAGTCAAACACACGCGAAAACACGTGTAGAATGTCAAAAAAAGAGAGCTGTACCAAATATGGAGTGAAGAAATCAAAAATCTCAGACTGCTCGAAGTATCGTTCCACCGGAAAGTTTTCTGTGGAGCACAAAGGCGGAAGACCACGCTGCACTACGTCTAGGGACGGTTCTATGATCGTCCGGTGCATCAAGAAAGATCCTTTTAAATCATCCCTCAAAGTGAGAGAAGAGTTGCAGTTGTCTGCGTCAGACCGCACAGTCAGAAGACGTGCCGTTGATGCCATATTGTTTTGCAGACGCCCTTCGAAGAAACCGCTGATATCGTTGAAAAACCAGCAGAAAAGGCTCCAGTTTGCTGAATCTCATATTAGTTGGAGTGTGCAGAAATGGTGGACTGTCCTGTTCAGCAATGAATCGAAGTTCAACATTATCGGGAGTGATGGAATTTTCCGTGTACGTCGACCCGTCGGAAAACGCTTGAATCCACGATATTGTCAAAAGACCGTGAAACATGGTAGAGGCAATGTGATAGTCTGGGGATGTTTTTCTGCCAACGGTCTTGGTCCGATCCATCAGATTATGGATCGCTTTATGTACAATAACATCCTTAGAGATGTTATGCTACCTCATGGAATGGAATATGCCATTAAGATGGGTGTTTCAACAGGACAACGACCCAAAACACACCGCCAAAGTGGTCAAAAAATGGTTCAGTGATGATAACATCACGGTAATGGAATGGACACCAGAGCCCTCTGATCTAGACCCTATCGAGAACCTTTGGGAGATCGTGGATCGAAGAATTAATCACGTGAGCGGTTAATAAGGACCAATTGTTCGAGCAAATTCAAAAGGCGTGGGTAGTAATCCCTCAGAACATTATTGACAACCTGATTGACTCCATGCCTCGACGATGCAAGGCCTTTCTTTTCCGTTTTCCTATATTGTTATGAGTTTCTTTTCAGTGAATTATGATTATTTTTTGTTTCAATAAATCGAAAGTATGTTGTTTTTGAACGCACACATGTATTATTCCAATATTGACCATTCATAGCTCTCCAATGATCAATATCATGGCAATCATGTACTGGTTGCAAATGGTTTGTCCAATAGTGTATTTATTCATTTATTTGTCGTCAATCAATAGTAGACCGTTTTGTTACAATAGTGCTTACATTTTATGTTTCAGTTATATATATACAGTACGCCTTAGGAAACATCAGATTTGCATTTTTAATGTCTTGAATCGTTCGTCATTATCTAATTGAATTCACCGTCCAAAAAATATTCAAATCTAATTGAATTGAAGTATTATTTTAGTTTTGTTTTGGTCATAGTAAAGTCTACATTTTCTCCATGCTTATTGTAAGTTGCCATCATCTGATTCAGAGGTACAAATTTGGCGTGTGTGTAATTGTAATAAATATATTTCTATTTCGTAGTTGCCGCGACGGTATGTAAAAATTAAGTTTTGACAAAAGTTCTGCTGAATCAACGCGTTGCGAAACAATGTCATTTACGAATGATACTAATGCAAATTCACGGCGCTCTTTTAATGATGGGATGCTGATGAGCATGCAGCGGTGATCGCAGCAAGCCACGCTTTGCAACTGACGTGTTTTGTTTGTACTGCGTTGTTTTCGCGAATAAAATATCAGAAAATAATTCGTTATTCAACTTCAACTAACAGTGAAATCATAAAATCTCCGCGTGTTTTGTGTAAGACGTAGTGAGTTAAATCGATTTCCTCCCAAAATGTGTGGTGGTCGGTAGTATTTCCCCGATTTTTTCTGTATTGTGCTTCGCCCCCGCACCCGGAGGAAGAGTTACATCAGCTGAGTTTTGTTTGTTAGCGCTATTAGTGTTGAGCCACTGGACATAAATTATTAAATTAGAGTATATTTCCGCTTTGTCGCGAGTGAATTGATGATTATTAGCAGTTTTGAAGTCGATATAGAGTCGCCTCATAATGGGGGATTAGAATCATTGGCAGACGGTGCGGAAAAAAGAAGAACAACAGTGAAAACGGCCATTTGCTGGACAGAAGTGACGAAAGAAGCCAACGCGCATGCGCGCGTGTGTGGCTGGCATATAAGTTCAGATGCACTCAACTTTGTATAACTTTTGTTGCACAGTGATTGTGGTTTTTCAAGTTAAAGCTCTTCACGAAAATGTTTTTTTACCTGTGATTATCATTTTGTTGTAATTGTGCGCGAAGTAATGCTGTTTTATTCGAAAAGGATGATGTGAAAATATTGCCGAATAGCGGAATGCTAGTTCTGTAGAGACATAAATACATCATTAAGCATCACAGGGAAGCCTTCCAAATGAAGGCTGAATATCAGCAACAATTTCGGGTGAGGTCTTTCTGATTATAACTAAATTTGAACGATACTTCTAAATACGTGCCATCCTCAAAACAATATGATTTGATGATGGAAGTGTATGCACAGTACCTATATCCAATTGATGTTAGCACTGTGTTTATGCGGGGCTTGTTGTTAGTGAAAGTGACCTCGGAATGGACGTGAGTAACCATTCTGAAATGGGTCACTGGATCCCAACAGAGCTATCACCTTCCAATTCCCGGGCTAAAAATGTTTGTCGTGTCGATAACTGTTCGTTCAAGTGCAAACATTTTTCTTCCATAAAAACACTGCCGGACAGTGGGCGTTGGATTGTACATACACACACACATACACACACATTTTTCATTGATAATTGCTTCAAAAGGTTTAGGAATGCAGGAAATAATGGCAATTCCACGATAGTTACAATTGTCCGATTTTTTTTCCACCTTTAAAAATAGGTACTAGATAGGAACCAAAGTTTGGGGAAGATCCCAGATTCCAGTGACATATTAAAAAGCCAAAATAAAGGTGCTGTAAGTTCTAATGCTAAGTTCTTCATAAATACGGGTGGTATTCCATCAGGGCCAGAACCTTTGGAAACGTCTAATTTATTCAAACCTTCCAAGATGTCTTGAAATTTGACTTGACTAACTCCAATGTCCCTTGAAAATTCTGGGGAAGAAATTGAAATATTCATAATCGCGATCTTCTTCATCAAACGTGGTATAGATTTCTTGGAAGAATGTTGCAAATAGATTGCAAATTTCTTCCGCGTTATCACCAACAATTGAGTTAAGATGCATTCTAGATGGGAAATTGTCAGATTTCAGCTTAGTTTTAACATAATTGAAGAATTTTTTGGACAAGACTTAATTTCAAGTTCGGTTTTTGAATTATGCTCATCATATGCATTACTAATAGCAAGATTCAGTTCATCGCAAACCTTCAAATAGTATGTCAGATTATTACTGTTACCATCTCTTTTATACATTTTGTGGGCCTTTTGCTTCCGATTTTTAATTTTTTTTATTTCTTCATTATACCAAGCTGGGTGGTTCGAATTACCTTGTCGCCTAATTTTTTTGAGTGGTACTTGTTCAACTACTATTTCAAACAATAATTTATAGAAAACCTCAACAGAAGTTTCAACATTTGCTTCATTCTTAAAGATCGTTTGCCAATCAATTCCGTTAAGTTTGTGTCTTATGATATCATAATTTGCTAAATGATATTGAAAGACCTCTTCATATTCATAGTCGTTGGGTTTTTCGTATTCATGAACAAATAAGGAAAACTCAATTGCTGTGTGAAAAGCTTCATTTTTCCATAATGGAAAAAAAGATTTACTTACACCATTTCCAATACCCAAACCATATTCTTTTCTTTTTTACCCCACCCCCCCTCCATCCAATATCCCTCCCCCACCCCCCCCGGCACCCCCTTCATCAGCGCACTCCGCCCACCCACCCTTCCACTTCCCTCGACAGCCCCACCTCACAAAACAATGGTCCTTGCCCCCGTGCCCCCCGCCAACCGTTCCCCCCCCCCTTCCCCCCCCTCCATCCCTACCCCCCATTTCCGAATTAAATTTGGTAGAAATAGCTAAAGGGCGAACACGAAATTATTGCGACACCGAAAAATCATGCCAATTTTCTTATAATGTTTAGAATCAAACCAAATTTTTAGGGTAGTTTTATACATATATTTACTTCAAAAATCAAAAGAAAAGTTAATCGATGGAGCCTTGAGTGTAAAATTGAACGCATTTTCGCTTGATGCCCTCCATCAAAGTCTTTACAGTGTCATCCGGTACCAGTTTCTCAGCTTTTTTTTCCATTTTCTTAACATGTCCTTCTCGTCTTTGACTGTCTTCTTGCTCTTCCGAAGTTCCCGCTTCATCATTGCCCAGTACTGCTCCACCGGGCGCAGCTCCGGACAGTTTGGCGGATTCGTGTCCTTTGGAACAAAATGGACAGAATTGGCCTCATACCACTCCAGGACACTTTTAGAATAGTGGCATGATGCCAAATCTGGCCAAAATAGCGGAGCTTCGTCGTGCTGCTGCAAGAACGGCAAAAAGCGCTTCTCGAGGCACTCAGATTTGTAGATCTCGCCATTTACTGTGCCCTTTGTCACGAAAGGCTCACTCCGCAGTCCGCAAGAGCAGATGGCCTGCCAAATGAGATATTTGGAGGCGAACTTCGACATTTTCTTCTTCTTAAATTTGTCGTCCACATAGAACTTGCTCTTGCCGGTGAAAAACTCCAACCCCGGAATTTGCTTAAAATCGGCTTTTATATACGTTTCGTCGTCCATCACACAGCAGCCATATTTTGTCAGCATCTTCTCGCAGAGCTTCCGTGCCCGAGTTTTAGCCGTCGATTGTTGCCGCTCATCGCGGTTTGGAAAGTTCTGTACCTTGTATGTATGTAGTCCAGCTGTCTTCTTTGCATTCTGGACGTAGCTTTGCGACATGCCGATCTGTTTAGCCAAATCACGGCTTGAGACGTTAGGATTTGCTTTAATCATCCGCTTCACCTTTCCCTCCGTCTTTTTGTTCTCCGGTCCCGGTTTTCTTACAGCTCCTTTGCAGTGGTCCAACGTCAACCGCTCCTGGAACCGCTTTAACACTCTGGAGACGGTTGAATGGTGAATGTTCAACATTTTTCCCAACTGCCGGTGCGACAGGTCAGGAAATTCCAGGTGTTGGGAAAGAATTTGTTCTCTCGACTCGCGTTGGTTCACCTCCATTTTCGTTGAATCGAAAAACACGACTTCGAGTTTGACAGCATGTAAACAATACACATCAATGAGAAAGTGTGCAAAATTTGGTTGATTTTTACAAAAAAATTTAAAAAAGTTATGCCCTGTTGAATTTGTCGCAATAATTTCGTGTTCGCCCTTTAACCCTTAATTAAACCTCCCCATTTAAAATTCCCATTCAACACCCTCACCTCACTTCCTTAAAACTATCCAAAAACAAAAAATACACAAATGCTCACTCCTCCCCCTCCCCCCCTCCCCCCCCTCCCCTATATTATTGCGAATGAGCACCCCAAAATTTTATTATGTTTTCTAGATTACCACCCCCTCATACTACTAAAATAATTGCAACAAACGATTATTACTTCACTAAATAATTTTGTATGTGGAGGCGTTTGCACATTCGAGTTAGTCGATAAATTAAAATTATTAAAACTAATTACCCCTCTCTGATCTAGAGATGTCGTCAAGTTCTCGTTATCGTCGTGCGCTTCAAAATCATTATCCTCCTCTAAGGGTTTCGTCACTACCGATGAAAACTCGAATGCCCATGCGAGCATGAACATGACTCACATGGTGCTGCTGAAAAACTCGCCGGAGCCAGCCAGTTGGGTGAGTGTGCAGGAGCTATGCGTGAAGATTCATCAGATGCCGGGTAAGGGTGTAGGATTTCGCCTCGTTGAAATTGTATAGGTTGATAGTTAGGTGGCGGCCTGGAAAAACGATACTTCGCTGCCGCTAGTAGGTCTCGATCATGTGGTAGTGGATTGTGTGGATAGCCGATGGTGTTGAGATTATTGTTGTTGTTGCATTTATTGTAGAAAACAGTTGAGTGTGTACGGTTGCTATTGTTGATGTTGTTGTTGTTGTTGTTGTTGTTGTTGTTGTTGTTGTTGTTGTTGTTGTTGTTGTTGTTGTTGTTGTTGTTGTTGTTGTTGTTGTTGTTGTTGTTGTTGTTGTTGTTGTTGTTGTTGTTGTTGTTGTTGTTGTTGTTGTTGTTGTTGTTGTTGTTGTTGTTGTTGTTGTTGTTGTTGTTGTTGTTGTTGTTGTTGTTGTTGTTGTTGTTGTTGTTGTTGTTGTTGTTGTTGTTGTTGTTGTTGTTGTTGTTGTTGTTGTTGTTGTTGTTGTTGTTGTTGTTGTTGTTGTTGTTGTTGTTGTTGTTGTTGTTGTTGTTGTTGTTGTTGTTGTTGTTGTTGTTGTTGTTGTTGTTGTTGTTGTTGTTGTTGTTGTTGTTGTTGTTGTTGTTGTTGTTGTTGTTGTTGTTGTTGTTGTTGTTGTTGTTGTTGTTGTTGTTGTTGTTGTTGTTGTTGTTGTTGTTGTTGTTGTTGTTGTTGTTGTTGTTGTTGTTGTTGTTGTTGTTGTTGTTGTTGTTGTTGTTGTTGTTGTTGTTGTTGTTGTTGTTGTTGTTGTTGTTGTTGTTGTTGTTGTTGTTGTTGTTGTTGTTGTTGTTGTTGTTGTTGTTGTTGTTGTTGTTGTTGTTGTTGTTGTTGTTGTTGTTGTTGTTGTTGTTGTTGTTGTTGTTGTTGTTGTTGTTGTTGTTGTTGTTGTTGTTGTTGTTGTTGTTGTTGTTGTTGTTGTTGTTGTTGTTGTTGTTGTTGTTGTTGTTGTTGTTGTTGTTGTTGTTGTTGTTGTTGTTGTTGTTGTTGTTGTTGTTGTTGTTGTTGTTGTTGTTGTTGTTGTTGTTGTTGTTGTTGTTGTTGTTGTTGTTGTTGTTGTTGTTGTTGTTGTTGTTGTTGTTGTTGTTGTTGTTGTTGTTGTTGTTGTTGTTGTTGTTGTTGTTGTTGTTGTTGTTGTTGTTGTTGTTGTTGTTGTTGTTGTTGTTGTTGTTGTTGTTGTTGTTGTTGTTGTTGTTGTTGTTGTTGTTGTTGTTGTTGTTGTTGTTGTTGTTGTTGTTGTTGTTGTTGTTGTTGTTGTTGTTGTTGTTGTTGTTGTTGTTGTTGTTGTTGTTGTTGTTGTTGTTGTTGTTGTTGTTGTTGTTGTTGTTGTTGTTGTTGTTGTTGTTGTTGTTGTTGTTGTTGTTGTTGTTGTTGTTGTTGTTGTTGTTGTTGTTGTTGTTGTTGTTGTTGTTGTTGTTGTTGTTGTTGTTGTTGTTGTTGTTGTTGTTGTTGTTGTTGTTGTTGTTGTTGTTGTTGTTGTTGTTGTTGTTGTTGTTGTTGTTGTTGTTGTTGTTGTTGTTGTTGTTGTTGTTGTTGTTGTTGTTGTTGTTGTTGTTGTTGTTGTTGTTGTTGTTGTTGTTGTTGTTGTTGTTGTTGTTGTTGTTGTTGTTGTTGTTGTTGTTGTTGTTGTTGTTGTTGTTGTTGTTGTTGTTGTTGTTGTTGTTGTTGTTGTTGTTGTTGTTGTTGTTGTTGTTGTTGTTGTTGTTGTTGTTGTTGTTGTTGTTGTTGTTGTTGTTGTTGTTGTTGTTGTTGTTGTTGTTGTTGTTGTTGTTGTTGTTGTTGTTGTTGTTGTTGTTGTTGTTGTTGTTGTTGTTGTTGTTGTTGTTGTTGTTGTTGTTGTTGTTGTTGTTGTTGTTGTTGTTGTTGTTGTTGTTGTTGTTGTTGTTGTTGTTGTTGTTGTTGTTGTTGTTGTTGTTGTTGTTGTTGTTGTTGTTGTTGTTAATGTTATTTTTTGCTAGGTTTGCTAGATACTGTTTCTGCTTCTTTTTAGCCTTTTCAGCCAATTTCTGCTGATTCAAACGACGCAATTTTCGAGCATCATATTCACTCCAATCCGCTTTCCAAACCTTCCTCATTCCCAAAAGTCGCCAACCTGAGTCGTCGGTGTCGAGTTTGTTGTTATGATTCAATTCTTTTGCCAGGCTGGGATTTGAATTGAGTGACGGAGTTAAATGTACATTGGTGTGTGCTTCCCCATGTCTTGGTATTGCGTTTATGTTCGCAGTCAGTGCTTTTAGATCGTCCAAGATATCGAGCTCTAGCATAGAGTTGCTTTGCATATTAAAACTGGCTGCCGTTTCTATGCTCAGCTGATTGAGCTGACTTATCTCATTGTTGATATTTAGCAGCTCCTTTTTTAGATCACCTGCTAGAGTGTGCATTGTTGAAGTCATTGCTGTGTCAACTAAAGAAGTTAAATGATTTTTCAGCATCGTAGTACTTCCGGTCAAACTACTGTTTCTGTGAATGGAAGACAGCTCATTCTTTATGCTAGTGAGAATGATTTCCATACTCTCAATAGCTTCCGAAACTAAATTTGGCTTTTCCTGGTGGAGAGCAAGTCGATGCATAACCTCCGTGTTTTCACTAATCTGCTTAGCCAGGACCTTTTGTTGTTGTGTGAGAACGTTGAATTCAAATGTTGCGGTTACCAGAGTTTGGCATGAGCCACAACATGGTAGCACAAATGACGACGGATCAACAACTTTTCTGTCTTTTTTTAGGTTCCGAAGTGAGCCTCGGGGAACCGTCACACCTACACAGGCGGCGTGAAACTTGCGTGTGCATCCAATACACGTCCACATAACGGAATCGACAGACGAGTCCAATAAGCACACTTCACAATTAATTTGACTCATGTTTGAATACGGCACCGGCAAAAAGCACTCAAGAATAAAACGAAATGTAAGCAAAAATTAATAAAACAAAACGCGCGTGGTCGCGAGCGATTTAAAAGAACGTCCAAACTGATTGACGATCAATATATAAAAGACAGAGAGAGAGAGAGAGAGAAAAAAAGAAAAAAAAAAAGAAAAAGAGAGAGAGAAAGAGAAAAAAAAAGAGAGAGAGAGAGAGAGAGAGAGAGAGAGAGAGAGAAAAAAAAAAAAAAAAAAAAAAAAAAAAAAAAAAAAAAAAAAAAAAAAAAAAAAAAAAAAAAAAAAAAAAAAAAAAAAACATAGAAAAAAATAAAAAAAAAATAAAAGGCGGGGTTTATAGTGGTTTCGAACAGAAATAAAAAATTTTTCAACTGGTGTTCAAGGGATTTGCTGGAACCTTATGTGAAAATATGCAATTCTATATCATTTACAAGAAAACACGTTATACGGTAAGAAGCAATAACTATAGGCCAGAACACAGTTCAAAGATGCAGTGAAGTTGGAGACTTTGGTATTATACTTGACACAAAATTAACATTTGTTGATAACTATAATAACATTATAGTGATACAACAAACAACATGCTAGGGTTTATTAAAAGATTTACTTTTCATTGCATATGTGAGACCCCTTTTCGAATATAGTTCGGGCTCCATATCAAGATACTCATGCAAACCGTACTGAATCAGTCCAGAAACAGTTTTTATTGTTTGCTCTACGTAAGTTTGGTTAGGCGACTTTACCCGTACCATCCTATGAGTCACGATGCATGTTTATAAATTTGAGTCACGAATGAGCTTAAAAAGTGAAGAGAGTTTGCAATAACGACGTTGCATATTGCACAAAGAGTGAATACTACTGATATATTAGAAAACCTAAATTTTATACTCCCACTCGTATTCTTAGAAATAGAAATTTGTTTTATATTAACAATCAAAGAACTAATTATGCCTAGAATGGGTCACTAAATAGAATGATGTCCTGTTATAACAAATATTGCGAAACAATTGATGTAACAATGAACAAAAACACGCTTAAATAATTTTTTTTTTTCTTACAAGTAAAACCAGGTTACCTGGTATGGATAAATAGAGATTAAATATATCATGCAATCGATTTGGTCTACTTTGATTGACGACAAATAAATAAAAAAAGGGGAAAAACATTGAATAAAATAAAAAAAAAACCTTTTTTTTAGACCCCACCTAGTAATAAAGGTGTCAATAACATTGCTGTACAAGACATTATTACAAGTCTAAAAAAATTAGACGCTTATAAAGGTGCAGGACCGGATGGAATTCTACCATTATTCATGAAAAACCTAGCAACTGAACTTACAACTCCTTTAATCTTGCTATTCAATATGTCACAGGACAGTTGTAAATTTTTGAAAGAATGTCAAAAGTCTTTCCTAATACCAATTTATAAGTTTGGCAAAAAATCCAACGTTCGAAATTATCGTGGCATTGCCAAAATATCATTCATTCCAAAACTTTTCGAATCAATCATAATTGATGCACAACACGTTTTTTTTTCAAAAGCCGCTCAATTGCTACAAACTTACTGGAATTCGTCAATTTCACGTTTGCATTTAAAAACAAATGGACTTTGTTCGGATGGTGATAGAAAAAAGCTAAGACAGGTAATTGCTTTTGATAAAATTCTCATGGAAGGTAATTATTTAAGCTTATTTGCGAAAAAATGCTACGCCCTTGTGAGCGGCCTTCCGGCAGTTAACCGGAACATTCGCCAACGAAAAAATGCGTGTAGGCATGTTTTTGAGTTCTTTCTTCGTTTTATTTATCGATTCCTCCTCAGTTTTCGTGACAAAATTGTTGGAGTAGATCTTACGCTTCAGGTTGGCCCAGAAATTATTGATGGAACGCAGCTGGGGGACGTTGGGTGGGTTCGCCGACTTGGGTACCACATCGATATTCAGCCGCTTCAGGAGATGATTCAACAATCGCTTCGAGTAGTGGGCCAACGCCAGATCCGGCCAGAACACCGCGTCTTCGCCCTTATGGTATTTCTTGATGAACGACGCATTTTCCGGCAGGCATTTCGTACTATAGATTTCCCCGTTCACGGCCAGTCCGGAGCAAAATAAGAGCGGCTTTGACATCCTCTTCTCGATGATTGTCAGCCACAGCAGCACCTTCTTGGGTCTCGTCGTCCATCACCACCACCACGTCGCGATTTGCCGGGAAAATCGAACTGACCATCTTGTTCAGCCGCTGCCGTTGCGTCATTGACTGCAGCTCCAAAACCAGTGGACGCGACTTCCGCTTCCTGACATGAACACTCAGTAGCAAAAAAAAAAAAGCCGAGCAAAATTTTGCTTCCATAAACCGTCATATTCAACCTTCTGTAACTTTGTCAATTATCAATATTTTTGGCTGAATTTTTGACGGAACTATAATTATTATATTGAACTTATGTGACTAAAATGTCATGTTCATCAGATTTATACATTTGAAGTTTTGATAACATATGTCAAAAAAGTCGTTTTTGGACATACCAATTTCAAAAATACGTACTTTTGTGAAAAATTTAGGTAGCATAATAAAGTATAGGATAATGTGGACAAAATTTGAACTGTTTCCATAAAGTGGTTTGGACCACAGCTGGCGTCAAAGTTGACGAACCAACATGAGTATTTCTCTTTTTCACACGGTATTGACCTTGCTGAAATATCGGTGCAAAAAAAAAGCCGAGGCGAATTCTACTAATAATACTGTGTAATACTGTAAACGTAGTTTTCACAAACCAAAACATATTGTATGCCATATTTTAAAGTTCTTCATGGGTTACACTTGTTATTTCGTAAATATCAAGCGTAACAAATAATGTGTATTAACAAGTTGAATTTATTTCCGGAATTGGGAATATCTCCGTCCACTGAATTTTGCGGTAATTGGGACCCCTTGCATTCGATTTTCCAGGAATTTTCACATAAAAAATGCTATTGTTCACAAACCTTGAAATAGCACAAGGAGCTGAATTATCGAATTCTTTCGCGATACATGTACTTTTTTCCCACTGTGCAATGGTTAGAACCAAAATGATGGTGAAACGCGTAAGGGAGCGAATTTACCAGAATCTGACACAAACAGGGCGAGCGATGGCCAAGGATCAGAATGTGTCCCATTCGTCGATCCAAAATATCATCATCCAAACTCAAAACGTATAAAAAACAGTGAACTCACGGATTTACAGAAAAACGAAATAAGGTTTGAGTTATTCGAAGGAAGGGGTGGTTGCAGCTATACACTGATTGTGAAATTCTCTTCTCCGATGGAAAAATGTTTCAGTTGTAAGATACTCACAACCAACAGAATGATAGAGTATATGCAGCGACGCTTGCAGATGTCCCTATAGATAGGTTGGCTGTGGAGCAGTTCCAAAATTTGTTAAGGATAATGATTTTATTGTGGTTTGTTGATTTTTAGCCATTCGTTGTGTTTTAATGAACATTTGTTTTACAGACAAATAACCGTTGCCACCCTGTAATATAAATTGCTGCTACACTGCATCATACGAGTGTTTCAAATTTGCAACAGGAAAAGATTAAGGGGCTTTGAAATTGAGATCGTCGAAAATGCAAAATGATGATGCAAATCTGTGATAATAGCGCCCGTTAGTGAAAGTTGCCACCTTAAACCAAACCTTTTATTGCCAACAGTACTAAAGGGTGTATTCGATAAAAATGGTACACACATATATACTCATCAAAATTAAACTGATTATCGGATTTTCTTGAAATTTTCAGGGAATGAAGAACTACTAATGAGTTTTGATTTACAACATTTGTTTTATTCAATTTCGTTTCCCATCCCGAATGCCCGCACCTTCCTTTTCACTCCACCCATCAAATTTTGTACAACCGATTTTCCCAGTGTTTTTGTTGTTTTTACCCAAATTTTCTTCAATTCTAGCTCTGTTTTTATAGTTTTGGGATGTTTGCGAAGTTCCGTTTTCATAATTGAATTAACCGATTGGTGGTTTCCCCCACAACCCTCCCCCGTCCCCCCACCTCCCCGGGCGACGCCCAAACCCATACCTTTGTCTTCTTAATAAGCAAGAGACGCCTACGCCTCCTCCGCTCCCACCTTATTTTCCGGAAGTGATGAAGGGAGCACTTATTTCACCACATCCGCAAATCTCCTCCCAGATTAGAAACTTCTTTGCAAATTTCGATAGTTTCTTCTTTCGAACATCCTCCGGAACATCGAACTTCGACTTGGCAACGAAATATTCTTGCCCAGGAAGTTGGCGGGAGTCGGCCTTGACGTATGTTTCGTCATCCATCACGATGCAACCGGATTTGGTGAGCAGCTTCGTGTAAAGTTTCCGGGCGCGGGTTTTCGCAGTGATGTTTTGTTTTTCATTCCGGTTTGGGGCTTTTTGCACTTTGTAAACATGTAACCCAGCACGCTTCATGGTTTTCTGCACAAAACCGACTGACACCTTAGACGGGCTTCAAATGGTGAGTTGACAACTTCGAAGGAGGATGCGGCCGACCTCTCGTCCTCACAAGTTCCTACCTCACGCCTCCACGAGTCATATGATCACAAAAGACTGCCAGCTGAAACATGGAGACGCTGGTTGGCGTAGCCTGGGCAATGTTGTCAATCTGACAATAGCGAAGTGAGGGGGTGCGACTGAAGATCGTGTACCTTTAAATCATATTGTATATTTCCCATTCTCATTTTATCAATAATTTCAGCACGCTTTGGAATCATTTTTGCATTCCAAAACCATGTAAGAGCCGGGAGCAACACGACGGACATCAAAGGCTCAATTTGTTTTTCAGCATTTCAGCATTACTCTTAATTTAAAATTGCACTTCTGAACTTCAACTACTATATTCATAAAAAACTGGCATGTGCTAATAACCAATGTAAGATTATATTTTAATATTGTATTTAGTGGCATTATGGCAAGATAAGCCATTTATTTCAGGAATCATCAAACCGGACTCTTCGTTCACTCCAACTGCTATCTTTGAAATGTTACTAGAACAGTATAAAAAAAATATTACTACATGTCTTTTAAAACAATATCTTTTATTGAAATTTTATCTTTGTTATTTGGAATGATCTATTCTGTTTTCAGCTTTTCCAGGACAAGAAGGATATTAATTCATATCTAATTTTTATTTATTTTTCAGTAACAATCCATTGGTAGTATCATTCAAGTTTGAAATTTGAATAAATTGGCATGTTTGTCTATAATGATATCCTAATTTTGTGTGTACAAAATATACTAAATATTAAAAACCATATAACGGGGAAAGGGAGGGACCATCAGGGCACCCAAGTGAAACGATTTGGATAGGAAGCATGGGACTGCCTCCTCCCTATTGTTAACATTTCGCGGAACGAGGGCGGGCTCTTCGACCTCATCTATTGGGTTTATTCTGTCAATCGAGGGCTCGATTTTAGTGCTGTGCGTGTGAACTTGCTTTTGGAAGGAGATCCTTTTCCCTATATTCGCGGGTTTCGCGTAAGTGTCTCTGCTTACGGGCCCACCCAAACGTTTTTGGCCCTTCATACAGGAGCTTGATGATCCTCTTATGTCACGGGCGAGCGTGGTAGTGTGGAATTATTAAGGATATTCCATATGCTTTATAAAAAATGTAAGTAGTACCATAATCTTTAGCGTCAGGGTAAGAGTATTTCTAAATCAAGGTAAGCAAATCATATTTATTTCTTTGCTATTTGACATATATTATATAACACTATATGTTGGGATAAAGGGAGGGACCATCAGAGCACCCGATTGAAGCGAATTGGATAGGAAGAGTGGGACTGCCAACTTCCTGTTGTTAACATTTCGTGAAAAGAGGGCGGGCTCTTCTCCCCATCTAGTGGGACATTTTACTTGGCGAGGGCTCGGTTTTGGTGTGGTTTCTGCGAACTTGTTTCTGGAAGGAGATTCTCTTTAGACCCTGTAGCTTTGGGTTACGCGTAAGTGTATCTGCTTACGGGCCCACAATACGTTTTTGGCCCTTCATACAGGAACATGTTGAAACATCTACCACAGTACTACCTTGATCAAATCGTTTAAATAAAATTGTCCAGTGCTATAGGCAGTTGCCTTGCTACACTAGATGGTAGTTCACATCATCATCATCATCATCATCAAAACCGACTGACACCTTAGACTTTTTAGCGACATCTCGAATTGACATGTTTGGACGTTTCTTGAATTGTTGTACGACTTTCCTGGCCATTTTACTGTCCATTGGACCACTTTTACGACCACTCCCTTCCTTCCTTTGGACACTCAGACGCTCCTTGAAGGTTCTTATTACACGAGACACAGTTGTATTTGCCCACCCTTTTTACAACCCCCCGGGGGGGCCCCCCTTGATTTTGATTGTGAGTGCACAAAATTTTCTCACGGACAATTTCTTGTTTCGACGACATGACTGGAACTACTGAATGTATAACTATGAAACTTGGCAGATGTAAAAAATACACTATGGATAAGATCTACTCAAATTTCTAGGTTTTTTACTCATACGATTCAAAAGTTACAGAAGATTTTCTGTGTGCCATTTTTATCGAATATACCCTTTATTTTTTATAAATCTAAACAATGTAATGTAAATACAAAATGTTTGATCTTGCTTCTTCAGCTCGTCATTTTTTTTCTCTGTCCAATCGAATGAGATAGTACTTCCTGAATTTGATGGAAACATTTTAATTACCTTTTGCCTTTTGATGGATTGAGTAGCTTACCCTAATAACTCCAACGAATTGGTCACACTAGTCAATCTTTGATCTCAATTTTGATAATAAACAAAACTTTTTATGGTTACAGCTCTCAGTTCCCATGAATACCACATATATTTTCCAATCCCGCAAATCGTCCAGTTTGAAGCATCCATTCAAAAAAAAAAAAAAAAAAAATCTTCGGAAAATTAATTCCCTTCCATTGGCCCGGAACAACTTTGTTTCGATCAACCACACGGAGCAACTGGCCGATCGCCCACCACTCGTGAGGTTCCCATATCGGAGCACTAAAGTTTAGAGCCAAGTTAATTTAATTTTCGCCTTCCCGGTTCGCTGTGTTCAGTCTCCCGGAATTCAATTGTTGAGCCCAATAACCTTTTCCGACTTCCCAGCCACAAATTTCAACCAGCAGGTCGGATTCCAGGCAGCATTCGAAACGGCAAGATCGAACTTTCCCATTTTCCGTTGCGATGGTTCTCCATCCCCCACCCGCTTCGTCATCGGGCCCAGGACGGCCAAAACGAACAAATGCTGCCATGCCATATCATTAGGGTTCGTTGGGGAAAAAGTTTTTGCCCACAAATTTTAATCTGCTACATTATGTTTGAATGGTTTCGATGTGATTTCATGCCGAGTTCAAAATAAACATTCAAACAACCCACAGAAACGAGCTACGGGGTTTCTTTTCATGGGTTTTTCCGAAAGGATAATTCTCGTTAGGGTGGGAGATTGCTGGAATTCCTTTTAAACCATTTTCATAATTTTTTGTTTGCTCTCCTCCGGGGCCGAAGACTCATTTCCTTGCGGTTATTGATTTCGGCTCAAGGAAGCGATGCGTGTGGGACGTTGCTGACGAGACCAATCTGCAGGACTCGGAGTGAGCGTTTGTGAAAAAAAAAAAAATGTATCCGAAATGATGATGCGTGCCGGCTTCGGAAGTCTCGAGGGAAAGTCGGTGGGGATAAATGTTGTTGAAAATTTTATCCCGACAGGCGAAAATGGCTGCAACTGAGCCGAGCCGGAAATTAAATTATTACAAATGTGGTAAATGCCTTGCGGTGGCGCTATTGTAACACGTGTTACTCTCATCGGCATGTATGGAAGGCGGTTTCCTGGGCGAATAAATTGTCCATTATTATATTTACGGCAACATTGCTGAAGAAAGAAGCAATTCCGCCGAGAAAGCTCCATTCACCGTCATCGTTTTGATTTGGTTCCATATTCGGATGGATTTCGGTGGGTTGGAAAAGTTGGTCCTTCCGTGCTCTGGTTGGTAGTTGGTGTAAAATTAAGCTACCATCGGGAAACCTAAAACATGGTGGGTGGAGCCATTTTCTCAGCCTGATTTCTCGGTCCTCCATCCGATGGCGTTGATATCCAGCAAGTAGAAATAACCACCTAAATTTTATAGGAAATTCGACTGCACATTTGTTTGTAATGATAAAAGAAATACAGTAAACATAAATCAATGTTTGGATTGAAAACATGAACGATTTTTCATGCGATTACCATTCTGTTGGTGAATCCACCAATGCATCGCCAATCGTAGCAACCTTGTTATGTAAAGGAAAAAACTGACAGCGCTATCAGTTGATTTGCAGCAGCCAAGTCGAAAACAGTCAAGCAACAAGGCTCGTTGGTTTGTTCGTATTGTGAGCTTCACTCCGGAGCAAAGAAGTTGGACGTCATGAGGCACTCCGTGTCTGGCGGATACTGCCGGTCTGGCGTTTACAATATCCTCTCCCTTCTGAAGAAAGGCCTGGTTCCGGCCGCCCGGCAGTGCTGAGGCCTGAGTAAAGTGCAGCACAAGCAAAAGAGGAAAACCGATGGCAAGATCACCTCATCGTTCAGAGCATGGTAGAACCGGTTTAACGGTGTTGAAGTACCTGAGTAAGATATGAATATTGTTATACAGAAGCGTCAGTTGAGGCCGACCGTGTCTAAGTAGTAGGAAAGCACTCAGAAGGATCCGCTTTGATACAGGTCTTATAATCGTGTAGAGTTTCCGGGTACGTGGTTCGGCAACACTGTGCTAGCGTTTGTCCCGATCTCGTAAGTTCTGCACATTGCACGTTGCCAATCCGGATCGTTTTTCGGCCCTCTGGACGAAACTTTTTGAAACATCAAGTTTTGCCAGTACCGCTTCAAAATATTCGGATTCCGATTGAAGAGAGCAATCAGCGCTCTCTAGTTTTTTTTTTTGCATGTTGTTCGTTGTTTTTGGCCAGCTTCTGGCTTTTGCTCCACTTTCATCCGTTCCTTCAACCTTTATGGGACTCTTAAGACTTTCGAAAGAGGTACACTACCAGTTAAAAGTATCGACTCACATAGAACAGTAGAATTTTTGATACTAAATCTTGAAACCTTGATCTAAGGCTAATATGTTGACTTGACCAAAGTTGTTCGGAAATTCAAGACTTGCAGAAGGTGAAGAGTATGGTTCAAAGTTCAGCAACTACGTCATTCTTGTGTGTATGTAAAAGAGAACATTTTTCAACGAGTTTATATCGTAATCCCGACCACCTAAAAAGTTCAAACCGTAAGCAAAGTTGTTTAGAAGATCAATGACTTTTGGAAGGCGAAGAGCATGGTTCGGAATTCTGCCAGTACGCGGTGCTTGTGGACAAGAAAAAGTGTGCCTTTTTCAATGTTTTGATATCGAAATCTCGACCACTTAAAGAGGTGCAACCTTTAGCAAAATTGTTAAGATAGTCAAGAGATTTCAGTATCTGTATCAAAAGTATCTTTCGGAATTTGATCACTACGTGGCGCTAGTGAGAATGGAAAAAAACGAACGAGTTTATACTCGAACCTTCAAAAAGTTTTTCAGAAGATCAATGACTTTCAAAAACTTTGGAATTCTCTCTTTGCGTGGCGCTGGTAGGCTTTTTAACATTCGAACATTCTTATACTAGGTTAGTCAAAGAGTTTTGAAAGCGACATCTATGGAGCAGTAGAAAAACCAAAATTTCTACGCCATTTTAATATTTCATCTTTCATAGGAACGTACTCAAAATTTCATTTCCACCTGTCAATTCATTCTTTTTTACAAGCCATTTGAAGTTGGCGTTAAGCGTATTTTTTAACAATCGAAAAATCCAAATATCGTGCGGTGATTAAATGTTTATCGGCTACTGAGATCCATGCAAAGATGGTGAAAGTATTAAAGGAGTCTTCTCCGTTATTTCCGACCGTTCATCGATGGGTTTTGGAGTTAAAGCGTGGCCGTACAAGCGTTGAAGACGATTCACGTTCAGGACGTCTTAAAAGTTCATCAACACCAGAAATCATAGCGATAAAATAGTATCTCCATGCCGACCTCCACAGACATTCGAACCGAAGCAAAGTTGTTCAGACAGTCAATGGCTTCTAGGAGATGAAGAGTATGGTTCGGCTTTCTGTCACTGGATCGTGCTATTGTGCATGTAAATGAGAGCATTTTCGAACATTATATCGTGATTCCGACCACCTTGGAAATTCGAACCTTCAGCAAAGCTTCAGTTTTACTGCAATGCTATGACAATGCTTTATTAGGTCTTTTTTGCATTCGAAATGCTATATAAATAAGAAGCATTTAAATGGCTTTTAAAAAGCTATTTCAAAGCAAATATGTTGCTGATATAGTGCTAAAATAATACTTGTAGGATTTGAAATGCAGATAAATGGTTGATTTATTACATTTGCATATGCTTATTGGTTACCTGTGAAATTTTCCCTTCGTTGTTCTTCCTCGTGTCTTTACGCTCTTTGAACGATCTTTTTCTAGCTTTAAGTTTTCTAGATCAAGTATTCTTATCAATTGAGATTTCGATGGGAAGTCAAAAAATTACGCAAGTAACAATTTTAGTTTTATTTCAGCCGTATAGCACTCCTCCCGGCTTTGTTGATAAAACTACAATCAAAACTGTTTTGTCTATCAACACCTCCTCTATGCTTCTTTAAAGCCGAACTGTGTACAAAATACCCCACTCTATAGACGGTTGTGAAAACAAGTTAATAAAACCATCATAAGACCACAAAGATTTTGAAAATATTCTAGTGAAAGATATTATGACCACTTGCAAATCTTCATAAAACCTATTGGCTGCCATTAAAACCAGAATTTGGTCAAATAGCCACAGTTGTCAAACTTCACTGTGAAATCGAGGTTGGTTTCGTGTTCTGCTCTGTTCGATTCTCTGTTCTTCTGATTAATTTACCAGTAAAAAAAAGGTAAAGTGTTGCGGGAAATTTTGTTCGATAGCAAAATATCCAAAAAAATTGTGTTTTCTACAGCGTATTATGCTCCAAATTTCATGCGCAATTATTTTTATGGTGAATATTGGCACCATAAGAGCCGAAAATTAATGCGCCTCGGAAATTATGCGAATTTTCAACAACATAAATCAAATTAAAACAAATATATTTGATAAATTAATCATAAATTTCCTGAAAAGTGCTTGGAATTGGATGAGATTATCTAAGCGAATGCCAAAATTAGTCCCTGATCTACAGCTTATTTGCATAACATTGAAAATTTGATGCATTTATTTTTTCACATTTCAATTATTTCTTATATTCAATATGGCGATTGGAAAAAAAATCACAGTTTTGCCATAAAGCCAATTTTTCTTCGCAATGACTATTATAAAACTATTTGGTCTTATGGTGACTTCCATCAGTGCCAATTAGCCGTTTAATGCATTTACAGGAGGCAAAATGGTTTTAAAATGCTTTTTCAACTGACCATAATAAGATAACATCAATTAGTCTTAAAACGGCATTTCAATACAGCATTTTACGAGTTCATAAAGTCGAAATAAAACCTTTGATAAGAGTAAAAGGAATTTGAGAAACAAGGTTTTAAGATCGTTGTTAACAACTGTGTAGGTTCTCATAAACCTGACTAAAATATGAAACCTATTGGCACCTCTTGGTGCCAAAATAAAACCAAATTGATTTCAAGTGGCTTTCATAAAACATTAATGAAACTTAATAAAGCAGAATGGTGTTAGCAATGTTACTTGGGTATCCAACTCGTATTCAGCATGGTTTTGCATAAAAGCTACGTCTACCAACTGAGACAAAGGAGGCTTCAACTTCATTATTAAATGATTCGAAATTGACTCACCTCATATTTGTTTGGTTTCATTTGATTCCACATCTTACAGATATGATTCACTTCGCATTTAAGTTATTCCAATCATTTAAGAAATAATTCACTTCATATTTAAATGGTTTCAATCTCTTTACGCAACTTATTTTAAGGATGTAATGATGGGCTGATTCCCAATTCTCGAGGACTAAATAACTTAGCATTCAAGTGATTAAAGGATGACTCACTTCATATTACTTATGAGAATTATTTTGATCGCAGCAAGCCGTGCTTGGAAACTGACGTGTTTTGTTTTTGCTGCATCCTTTTCGCGAAAAATAAAATCAAAAATATATTCGTAATTCAACCTAATTGACACCCCTTTCAACACCCCCCCCATTGTTTTCCTTTTTTTTTTTTTTTCCCCCCCCCCGATACCCTTTTTTTTTTGGCGATATTGTCCCCCCGCAGAAAAATATAAAATAAAATTTTTTCCCGCTTTCGCGCCAATTATATTATAAGCAGTTTAGAAGTCGATATAGAGTCGCCTCATAGCGGCGGATTTTTATTATTGACAGAGTGTGAAGAGAGAAAAAAGAAAACCAGTGCAATGTAGAAAACGGCCATTTGCTGGTACGAAGCAAAGAACGAAGCTAACGCGCATGCGTGCGTAAGTGACTGGCATATAATTTCAGATGTATAGATGGAGAGCTGTGAAGTTTTATTTTTTTCGTTGCACAATGATTCTGATTTTCAAGTAAATTTTTTTCTCAGAAGTGCTTTACCTGTGATTTTCGTTGTATTGCATTTGTGCGCGAAGTACTAATTGAAGGATGATGTGAAAATATTTGCCGAATAACGGAGTGTAGAGACATAAAAGCCTCCTTTAGCATCACAGGGAAGCCGTCCAAATGAAGACTGTATATTTGCAACAAAATCCGGTGAGGTCTATCTGATTATAACTGAATTTGAACGATACTGGTAAATACGTGCCATCCTCAAAACAGTAAGATTTGATGATGGAAGTGTATGCACAGTACCTATATCCATTTGATATTTGTACTGTGTCTATGCGGGGCTCGTTGTAAGTGAAAGTGACCTCGGAATGGACGTGAGTAACCAGGCATTCTGAAATGGGCTCACTGGAACTCAACAGAGCTATCACCTTCCAACTCCCGGGCTAAAAATGTTTGTCGATTCGACAACAGTTCGTTTAACTGCAAACATTTTTCTTCCATAAAAACACTGCCGGACGGTGGGCGTTGGATTGTATATATACACACACACACACACACACACACACACACACACACACACACACACACACACACACACACACACACACACACACACACACACACACACACACACACACTCACTTCATATTACTTATATGACTTCAAACTTTATAAGGCTGCTATTTAAGTGATTTCAAGCTTTTTTGGGCTCCATATTTAAGTAATTGCAAGCTTTTCAGGTTTAATACAACTTGTTTTCAAGTGATGTCAGACTAATTCACCTACATGTATGTGCTTAAAAATGTAAATGTTCAATTCACTTCGTATTCAATTGATATTAGAGTGTTTTCCAAGAGGACAGCACCACCACAAAGGTCAGAGCGGTGTTTGATGCTTCCTGTGCGACGTCATCTGGCGTTTCGCTCAACAACGTATTGCTGGTTGGCCCAGTAATACAGGAGGACCTAAAATCGATTATCTTGCGGAGTCGTACCAAACAGATCATGCTAGTCTCGGACGTCGAGAAGATGGTCCGGCAGATATGGATGCATCCAAAGGACAGATTTCTGCACTGTATATTGAGGCGCCCGAACCGACGGATGAGATTGCTGTATACGAGCCTAAGACAGTAACATATGGTACTAAGTCGGCACCGTATCTTGCCACACGAACCTCAAAGCAATTGGCGATTGATGAAGCGGTTACGTACCCGGTAGGAGCTCGAGCACTTACTGAGGACACTTATACCGATGATGTCATCACTGGAGCAGATTCGGTGGAAGCAGCTAGCGTGTTACGGAAGCAGCTAAGCGAAATAACGGAAAGGGGGGATTTTAATTCAAATAGTCCTAAGGTTCTGGAAGAACTGACGAAAGAGAATCTAGCGATCCGAGAAGAGGAAGTAATCAACTTGAACACGAACCCAACCGTGAAGACCCTCGGACTAACCTGGATGCCAAGGAGTGATCAACTGAAGTTCAATGTTGATACTCCTTCGGCGCAACCAAATCAGCAATTTACCAAAAGGAATGTACTTTCTATTATAGCTACACTGTTTGATCCCTTGGGACTACTGGCAACTGCGAAGATCGTGATGCAGCAGCTATGGAAATTTCTGGATGTGAACGATCATACTCTGGGCTGAGACCAGCCTATACCTTTGACGGTGGGTGAGATTTGGAGGAAATACCTTATGCAGCTTCCCCTACTGAACGCCTCTGAGAAGGCATATGGCTGTCGCATTTATGTGAGAAGTGTATATGCTACAGGGAGGATAATGGTGCGACTGCTTTCCTCAAAATCATGAGTGGTACCTTTGAAATGCCAAACCATCCCACGATTGGAGCTATGCGGCGCTGTTTTATCGGCGCTGTTTTATCGGCGCAATTGTTGGAAAAGATTCGAAAGTCTCTAAAAATTCACGCCCAAGTTCATTTCGGGACAGATACTACCTGTGTTCTCCGTTGGATTCAAGCTACGCCTACAACATGGACCGCATATGTAGGCAACCGAGTTTGAAATATCCACTTTTTTCTTATATGGAACAATGCAGACATGTTGCTAGTACAGATCAACATGCAGACTTGATTTTGAGATGACTTATGACAGAGGATATCCCCCCAACCCAAATTTTGGTGGCATGGCCGATGATGGTTGAAGAAAGATTCAGGACGATGGCCACTTGCTCCAAGGTCATCGGTTACGGTTGAAGCAGATAAGGAGAAGCGACGTACGGCTGTCGCTTGCACCAGTTCCGTTGCAGAATGCTTCAACAACTGGTATCTGGGACGATCCTCATCATACAACGATCCTCATCATACACCCAACTCGTACACGAACAGCGTACTTGTTACGGTACATGAGATTGCTGCAAACTACAAAAGGCCAGCGAAATCCTTCAAGCTTTCTGACGTCTGTAGAGCTAAGGGGAGCGGAGGCCACATTGATTCGGATTGTTCAACGGGAATTATTTGTGTAGGAACGGAAGGCGCTTACAAAGGGAAAATCGGTTCCGAGGAAATCACCACTGGGATAGTTTTACCCATACATATCCAAGATTCAGGTTATTAAAATAGGAGGCAGCCTACGTCATTCAGAAGAAGCTGACGATGCCAAACACCCTATGGTTTTGACAGATAGTCATCAGCTAACGAAATCAATTCTGCAATATCACCACTAAAAACTGCTATATGCTAGACTGCAGTTATTATTGGCGACCGTTAGTTTAAGATTTTGGCCGTTGGGAGGCAGAAGTGTAGCCCGAAAGATAGTACATGAAATGCTTCCCATCCAAACCATCGTTCATCAAGCAGTTCATGGGAGACCTGCCAGTACCACGCGTTACTGTACCCCGTCCCTTCTCTCAGACTGTTGTGGACTTTTGTGGGCCATTTTTCGTACGACCAGAGCCTCGCCGGGACCTGTTGTGAAAATTTACATCGCTGTTTTCATCTGCCTCTGCACCAAAGCAGTGCATCTGGAGCTGGTATCCGATCTGTCTAATGGCAGATTCATTCAAGCGCTGCGACCGTCTACGTCTCGGAAAGGAAGAGCTAAGGATACGTACTCCGACAATGGGACCACGAAACAAACTGCGGGAGCTGTACGAGTTGGTAAGAAAGAAGGACCACGAAAAAGAGGTAACAAAATAATGTCTGGAAGAAGGGATTCAATCGAATTTTAATCCACCAAGTGCACCTCATTTTGAGAGAGATCGAAGTAACAAAACAGTCTCGTTCGATATCTGTCACTTACTACCATACACAGAAAAAAATAATGAATTTTAACAAGCGCGTAAAATTTCCCTTCGTTTAATTTCAAGCTAAAGGAGGTGTATACAACGAAATTGTTTGCAATCTTTCATGTGCCATGCAACAATGTTTGCAATCTTTTATACAACAGGCTAGATTCAGGCGTTATCAGGCTAAAATTTACATGAAATCTCCCATTATTTTCTGCCAAATCTAGCATTCCCTTTATGTGCATTTGATCTCGCAGAAAATTCAATGTTTCTTTTCTGTGTACACAATGAAAAGCATTTTGAGTCGTCGGTAGATGAATTTAGTTTGTTTTGAAAACCTCAGATGTTGAACTCAAAGGCGATGAACAAATCAACTCATTATGCTTCTTATGACTACTCGTTTCTTAATATTCATTAGAGCTTGATTTTCCAGGGCAGTTTTGTTAAAATCAATAGTGATCATCAAACATCAAGATGTTTGTTCATTTGATACTCAAAATCATTCCCACCTAGATGAAATTGAATATTGAAATTGACAACAGCACAGGCAATAATGAAAATCCATCGACGAATGAACAATACCAAATAATGACTTTGAAACTCAGCGGTTGCTCTGGTCCAGAGAATACTGTCATTTCAACATTCAATTCACGAAGATAATTGGTCTGTCCGTTAAGGTTGTCTTCATTTACAGCTCATTAGAGAGCAGTTGAATTGATTTTTACCGACACTGGTCTCGTTACAAAAAGATTACTTTTGGAACGTCATCCAAATAGCAGGATTCTAGCGGACACACAACTTATAGGTACATGTAATCTTCCAGTGCTAACCAACATTTTGCCCATGCAGCGCATGGAATGCCTTAATTCTGTCACTGCCGGCTTCTCTGCGAAATGCTGATTCCAGATTACGATAAATAGCTTCAGTCGAAGCACACAAATTCGAGGCTATGCACAATCAATTGATCTGGGTGATATCCCCGTCAAGCATCCCCACAGCAACGACCAAACTCTCATTAGGCAAATTTACAGTGGCAGAGAATCCTTCACGGCGGCATCATCGCAATGTAACGGACGATTCATTCGCATTCCATCATGCTCCTGCACGCGTAGGCGTAAATAACCCTCTTATCAACCTACTCGAGGTAAACACCCATTCGTGGCCTTCGAATTGCTTGAGCCTCGGAAACCGTGACCAGTAAAGCTCTGTTTCTCAACTTCCAAACGGAATGTCTCTCCGGTCGTGTGGGATGACGGACTGCCAACGCCCAGCACATGTTCCGGGCACAAAAGTGGGAAAACCGCACTGCTCTCGGAGGCTGACTTTTGACTGATAAGGAAGATTAGAGTGACTTAGGTGCATGCTTCGTTCTGCTCTCTTGCCATGCCAAGTGGGAGTCTGAATGTATGTATTTGTGAATCTGTGATCGAGCTGTGCTGGAGGTGATGCTGGTTAATGAAGCCATCACTCGTCCTGAACAGGTTCTGGGACTGGTGATTATTTTCTATTAAATTGTTAATTCAAATCATCATTCAGGGGCAGAGGTGGGTATGGTTCTGCCGAGCTGTTAAGAGCTAGTGAAGATGGGTGTTTTGGTTAGCACTTATGTGTGTTTTCGTGGAATTAAAACGATAGCCAAAACCATAGTTTTGTTGGAAATGTTTGAAAAAACTTCTAATTAAACTATAAGTTAATTGTTTGGAAGTTTGAAAACGTGCACCCTTTGTTGAAATTAACAAAAGTTAGTGAAGAGCTTGGGTTTAACTTATATAAATTTTATAAACAAAACAAAACGACGGGGTAGGCGGTTATCCTTCCAACAGTAAATGTGTCAGTTCAGGGCTGGTAGCGGATGTATGGATAAATAATAGTGACTTTAGTGACTAAAATAATAAAAATAGTGACCAAATAGTGACCAAATAGTGACTTCAAAATTTTAGAATTTTTTTAATCTTTTATCATTTGTTGTATAAGTACAGTAAAAATGAACTAAGTGATCACCCCCGTTTGAAAAAATGAATACTACTGCGGCGCAGTATCACTTTTTGGGTTTTTTTTTTAAAAAGAAGCCTGTAATCAAGTGACTTTTTTTCTCAACGACCTCCTGCCTTGGTCCTCCGCAGCTCGTTTTTGCGGAGACAGGTCTATACGTACGGTTGAAACGCCTTCCACCATGGCCTGTGCTAGAATTACTTCTGACTTCACTACCTTAATCACCTGAGGGTATTTAGGCTCACCTACAGCCGTTTTTTTCTTAGTAAACAACTGGTTCCAATACTCCTCAATTCTGTACTCTGTACTCAAGGTCAGCACCTAGCATTTTAACAAGTTCCATTCGTCAATAAGAAGATCATAGTTGACCTGAATCAACTGAAGTAACTTGGCGATTTTCACAATATACTTGGAGCTTTAACTGGGTGCAACGGCTGGTGGGTTGAGGCATTGGTAATATTTTATAAACGAGTTCTGCAAACCAGACTGTTGACGTAGGACTACGTCTTCGTTATCTATACTGGGGTACAATTCATTAAAAAATCGCATTGCGACCGTCACGAAAAGTGGTCAGGTTTTGAGTATCTCAGTCATTTCTCAAAAGATTTTCAAAAAATTAGGATAGGAAGTATTTCTACGCATCAATTTCAATACAGAACATTGTTGATTACGGGTCACATACTTTCATAAATGTTAAACCTTGCCTTAAAAAGCATATTAACTCCTTCAGGCCAAAGTGGTCATATATGACTCCAAAAGGATAATGGCTGTATACAAACACACAGACTGAATAAAAGTGTACACTGTCTTCGGCAAGTTTATTTCACATCACTTTTTCTATCGGGAAATTTAAAAAAAAAAACATATGAGTTTAAGGCCAATTGACGACCTAGAACATCCTGAATATGAAGAAGTTCAGGAAGAAAAAAATTAATGCCTTATTAATAGTGTACACCGTTGTTTTAGAATATTGTACGTATGCATACGTATTCTCGTTAAATATTTTTGTATCTTTCTGGGAAGTTCTAGGTCATCCAAAATGTACTTGAGTTCAAAACTTCATATCTACAGTTGTAACAGTAGCTTTTAGGGCTATATCAGGTTACGATATGTATTCAAACATATTGAATGAACCTTTCGGAAGGTCAACAGTCATTATTTGACAACTTTATGATGTTCTAGGTCATCCAAACTGTCCTTGAGTTCAGAACTTAAAATCTACAGAAGTAACTAAAGCTCTTTGGGATAAACAAAGTTACGCTACGTATTCAACCATATTCAGTGAATATTTTCGAACGTAAAAAAACACTATGACATAAATGGAGATGATCTAGGTCATTCCAACTGTCCTTGAGTTTAAAACATAAGATCTACAGTAACAGTAGGTGTTTGTAGTGTGCAAAGGGACGATATGTATTTAACCATATTGATTGAATAGTGTGGAAGGCCAACATACATAATGTGACAATCTTGGGATATTCTAGGTACTCCAAGCTGTCCTTAAGTCCAAAACATAAGATCTACAGTTGTAACAGTAGTTCTTTGAGCTTTCTATGGTGACCACATGTATTCAAATATATTCAATTAATCTTTTGGAAGGTCAACAGTCATTATTTTATAACTTTGAGATCCTCTAGGTAATCCAAACCATCCTGGAGTTCAGAACTTGAAATTTGCGGTAGTAACAGTACGTTTTTGGGCTATTCAAAGTTACGTCACGTATTCCAGTATATTCAGTGAATATTTTCGAACGTAAAAATACACAAGAAGATAATCTTGGGATAGTCTAGGTCATCCAAACTGTCTTGGCGTTCAGAACTTAAGATTTACAGTTGTAACAGTACATTTTAGTCAATACAAAGCTACAATAAATATTCAAACATTTTCAATTATTATTCTTAAATTTAAGAAACATCATAATCGAATATGAAATGTTCTAGGTCATCCAAACTATCCTTGAGATCAGAACATAGGACCTACAGTTGTAACAAAAGCTTTCTGGGCTGTGCAAAGCTACGATGTGTATTGAAACATATTCATTGAATATTTTGGAACAGACATTATCAGATAATCTTCGGATGTTCTAGGTTATCCAAACTTTCCTGGAATTTCAAACCTAAAATCTACAGCTGAAGATGTTAAGTCTTGAATTGTAGCTTAAAATCTACAGCTGTTTGGACTAAACAAAGTAACAATATGTATTTGACTGAATTAAGTGAGTCTTTTGAAAGGTCAACCGATATAACGAGATATCTTGGGATGTTATAGGTCATCAAAACTGCCCTTGAGTTCAGAATTTAGGATCTATAGTCGTAAAGTTAGCTTTATAATCTATGAAAGGTGACGATATGCATTCAAACACATTCAGTGAAGCTTCTGTAAGCTCACCAGTTATTATCAGATTATCTCGGGATGTCCAGGTTCATAAGAACTGACCTTGAGTTCCGAACTTAAGACATACGGTAGTAACCGTAGCCTTTTGGGCTTTGCAAAGCTACGATAAATATTAAAACATATTCAATGAATTTTCTGAAACGTCCACATACATCATAGGATAACCTTGTTAGTTTCAGGTCATTCAAACTGTCCTTCAAAACTTAAGGTCTACAATTGTAACAATAGCTTTATGGGCTATACAAAGTTAAGTTAGTTTGTTTGACATAGAATATCCCAATATTATCTCATAATGTCAGTTGGTCTTCCAGGACATTCACTGAATATGTTTGAATGTACATATCATAACAATGAATAGCGGATAAAGCTACTGTTCCAACTGTAGATCTTAAGTTCTGAACTCTTGGGCAGTTTGGACGACCCATCACATCTCAAAAATATATTTCCTTCTTTTTTCAATCATTTAATGTTATTGAGCACCAAATCAATCAGAATTCACCAAATTGCTTGTATAAATTAGGCCTGAAAGGGTCTATTCAAAGAACATTGAGTTGTACCATCTAAATGGCTTACATTTGGTATCGCAGTTCTACGTCATCATTTCGAACAACGTAATGGGACTGTACTTTGTAATTTTTGATTACGTGCTTACCAGCAGCAACGTTATGCTTATTTGCATTGTTGAAAAAGAGGAGTTTGTCGATCTCCTTTAATTTGACCAGCTCTGCCATTGCTTCCTCCCTAACATAAACTTTTTCCGCTGGTAGCAAGTTCTCAATATTGTCCAAAATGTCCTCTGGCCACACATTGGGCTTACAAACTCGACCGACGATGGTTCGCACCAACCTTTCCAGATCAGCGTACATTAGATGTATGAGTGGTTCTTCCCTCTAGAAGAATCCCTAGAAAATAGCATTGAAATAGATCAGTATGCTTATCAATAGCTCATAAACTTTATCAAAAAATTTAGATCAAATTCTACCAAACAAGTTTTACAACTTTGCCAAGAAACATTCGTTTTAACAGCAGTCAATCAAAGTCAGAAAAAACTTAAATAATTCATGAATTATGATTTTTTTTTTTGAATCTACTGTATCATAAACTAAGAATATTCGTCTCAGAAATTTCATTAAAAAAAAGTATAAAATTTCAATATACGAGTTTTAATGGAACTTTGAAATCATAACGCTTTTATAAACTGGTCGAATTTGCACTGTATCCCGATTTCACTTATGATCGAATTGAGTTCACTTGACTGTCGGGATACGAACAATCAAATCTAGATTCAGAATTACTAAGCGAGTAACCGAAAATAAGTCCTTTATCTGATTTACAATTCTTCCCACTTTTCTCGACAATTTGGATACCAAACGAGTAATCTGCTTTTGAAAAAAACTGAATCTAACAAAATATTTTTGAAAAAAAGTGAGTGTAAATCAAAAATGACTTGATTCTTTTGATAAATATATTGCATATTGAATAAACGTTTTAAGTGTTTACTC